>OMNM01000502.1:14430-29096 GCA_900302745.1 Parablennius parvicornis
GTGTGCTTCACATTACAGCTCTCTGCCATGTAAGACCTGGGAGGAACCTGCCGGTGTCTTTATACTCACAAGCCTAACCAACTGCTCACACACACACACACACACACACACACACACACACACACACACACACACACACACACACACACACACACACACACAAAGTTGCTGCCATTTAACATCTCCCCTTTTCCCAGGAATGCAGTGTGACAACAAGGTAGTGCAGCTGTTAACTGCACGCTTTGCATCTGGAGTGTTTCACATGCCCTTTCAAGGCTTTGTTTCATGTGTCACCAGGCTGCGCAAGCTTTTTGGTAACACACACACACGCACGCAAACACACACACACACACACTCTCGCACACAAACTGGGTGAGCTACAAAAATAAAAAAAGGAGACTACAATGAACCTTTGAAAATAACACAGGCCATACAACATGTGTTTGCATTATTAACAATCAAGTTTAAACATTGTCATTATCTCTTGTAGGCAAATTGTTCCACAGCAAATAAAATGAAAAGCCAAGAGCCCCAGACCACCTGTACACGAAATAGCATATAACTGAAGTCACAGAGAAAAAGTCATTTAGAAAACCAATCACACCAGAGGCAATTTAGATTGTTAGTTTAGATGGAAGCAACACAAACTGGTGGTTTAGTAAGTATGTTGGATCTTATCGCCAACCTCATTCTTTCCATGTTGGTGAGGTCATCAAAGCTGATTTTCTGCACACTTCGGTTATGCCCCAAAACTCTATTCTTTATTAGAAAAGATGAATACAATAATTTTTCATCTCTGAATTACTCATGATCCATGGCAGGAAAACACACTATGCTGAAACTCTTTAAACTCATATTGAGATATTTATAGTACACTGCTGCATCAATATTTAGAATCATCTAAGTTATTCTGAAACAGATGAAATCTCTTACTGGGACATTATGAGACCTGTGCAACACCACCAGATGAAAACATGTAAGTGTAATATGGTGCAAGGCACATTTATTTATATAAAACAAGGCAATTCATGGTGCAATACAAAGAAATAAACTAAATACATTAAAACAAAGTCGTAAGAATCTTAATCTTAAGTGATTAAGATAATGAAATACATTAAATCAAAGTTTTACTAACTAAGAACAGCATAAAAAGGACAATAAATAAAGTTAAAACTCCATTAAGATAAAGTACAATAAGGGAAATCTATAGTATAATGGAAATGGATCCGATGCAGATCTCACAGCAGTTCCTGTATTGTGTTTATTGTATAGTCTGTACAGTGGCTTTAGTTCCTTCAGTCTTTATTTGCAATTATTGTATTTATCCAGCTTGATATTTGTTCATTCTTGTTGAGTTCCTACATTTTGGTAGTGGTATTTTTTTGGGTGTGCTCTTTAAATGTTAAAAGTAGGATTTACATTGGTCAGTGCATGTTACTCTTCTGCATCTACGATAATGTGATGTACTTGTTACAGTTCACATACTGCTGGAGCTTGATCACTCTCAGGAGTGATTGGCCGGCTGCTTTGAGTTGCTGATAGTGGCCTCGGGGCTGACAGCAGTGATGAAAAGCATCTTCTTCGCTGGATATGCTCAGCGGATGATAAAAGGACATTTAGTTGATTTATCATTTTCCAATAATGTCTTTGTTCGCAAATCAGAATAGAGTAGAATAGAATAGAAAAACTTAATTAATCCCAGAGGGGAATTCTTGTATGTCAGTGCTGTTATGGCAGTCTATAATGTGCTCAGAGATCATTTACGTCTGCAGTGTTTGTTTTCATAACAGGCGTCATACGTATTTAGAGTCATTAAATAACTCGCCGACACCTCTACTTTCAAACTAGTGAACCTGAAGTCTTTATACAGTCATCCCCTCCTTCCCTCTCCACAGCTCTATATGAATCAGAGACCAGCCAAGAGGTGAAAGACAGAGGGATCAATGCTGTGAGTATGAGCCTAAGTGTGTGCTGCTGTGATGAGTTAGTTCAGACTCGAACAGATTTTTTGACCCGCTCTGCACTCTCCTCTGTCTGATCTCCACAGTGGCTGCTTCAGTTTCTGGTGGTGTGAAGACACATCACAAAGACGTCTATATCCACATGAGCCCAACACTATAAATATAAGGCATCAGACATAAACTTCAGTTTAAAATACTTTTTGTTTCTGGCCCAGTTTTTTTCTCTCTTAATCCATATACACTTTTTACAATTAATCATGTAACAATTAATCATGTAACAATGTTATATTATTCCACATTATTATGAAATCAATATCATACAGCTTTCAGTGCAAAGATGTGTTTTACTGTATTTACATATAATGTTTTAAAGAAGATAACCTCTTGAAAACCTAAACATTTCTTATATCTGCTCTTTTTTTTTAATTAGTTCTATATAAAAAGTTTTATCATTGTTAAGCCCTTTGTCATATTGTCAAGAAAAATGCCATATAAATCAATAAATCTTGAATTGGTATATTTCTTGAGTTGTATTGTATAATATATTAGATAAATGTGTGAGATAAGATAGTGGCATAAGACAAGTGCATTTCGAAACGGCAACATGACTGAAAAGGTACAGAATTTTGTCACAGTTGTGTAATTGCAGTTATGTGTTTCTGTACATAACTCCAATTGCACAACTGATAAAATAAAATCACAGCAAGACCGACAGTTTACTCATCCAAGCAACACATACAGTAAGCATACCTTGGGAAATAAGGGTGCACACACATTCAAACACATACACACACATACACTTTCACACACGCATGGAATGAGTACTGCCTGCCCCACTGAGGGTGTGAGGGTGATGTCTCAGCTACACGCACCATCTCTATTCTTATCGCACTGACGCCACATACAGCGTCAACACACACTCACCCCCTCCTCCACTATATTCCCTAACTCCCTCTATCCATCTTGCACTCTTTCTACCCCCTCCTGTTCTCTCTAGTAACTGTCTGAGTCTCACAATCTGCATCCTTCTCATCCTCATCCTCCTCCCTGTTAAATGCTGGCTCACTCTCTCTCTCTCGCACACACACACACACACACACACACACACACACACACACACACAGTGTGAGGGAGCAGATGTCCTTTCTACACATATTGCTATTAATAGCATCTTTACACCTCACGCACCACTTCCTGTTCATCGTTAGGTGAGTACACACCGGTTGCCCTGGGCAACCATCTATCCACATTGTGATGGAGAGTGATGGTGACAAGAGAGAGAGGGAGAGCTAATGGAGAGTGGGTTTCATAATTTTTCTCAGTGTCTGACAGCTTCGTCACATCTACCGGCTCAATTTTTTTTTTCCTTTAAAATTTATACTTCCTCCTCTGAGAGTCTGAGGCATTATTGAGATGAAATGAGGATTCACTCCTTTTCAAACTTGTCCTCAGTTTTTAAAAGTGAAACAAAAACAACACTTCTGACTTCACAGTCACGCTCACAGGTGTGTGTGTGGCTGCTGTTACACACAGTCGTACAACGTTATCTGGGTGAAAGTATGCTGAGCAAGACTTTCTGTTGGCTGGTATTTTACCAAACAGGCTCAACAGGTCATCAGTGGAGTAACTATGGATAAAGTGGTAGCTGTTCTTGAATCTGAGCCTCGATGGTTCAGTTTCTATCTCCATCTGCCCAAGTGTCATTAGGAGCGACACTGAACGAAGTTTGCAATTTGGCTGACAGCATTTGTTTTGGTGACGTTTGAAACCTCACAGACAATAAATATACAAACATATGACCATATGAAGGTGTGAGCAGGTCACTAGTGTATTGTCTAGTCGTTTGGAGGATACTATGAATGTTACATAACTTCACATCAGTTTGTGTAAGGTGCCAAGATCTTATATCTTGAAAAGTGGTGAGCTGACTCACAACAAGCCTTTTTATGTTCACCTTTTGACCACAAATCTCTTCACCACCTTAAAACTCTTTAACTGCTTTTAAAAATGAAACCTTGATGTAAAAACACCCATTATCTTCTATACTCTTCCCAGCTGACTAAAGTCCCAGGACGGTTCGGTATGGTTCAGGTTTTCGTACTTTCCCACAGCAAAAGTTGTGCATGGTACCGAAATAACCGTACCGTGTTTCACTGGTTTCAAGGGGTTACGCTTTTTCGTCACCCTTCAGTTGGGGTACCCAGCACAACTGAACTGTTCCGATAATGAGGAGCCGTCTGCTGATTGGTCAGTGTTTCATGTCACTCAACAATACAGTTAGGGCAATAATTAAATATCTCATAGGCTGTATGAATCTCATGTTGTTTACATACTCGGCTTTGCACTGGTTGTTTTGTTAACCCCCCTTTTTATTCTTTACGGCTGTGGAGCTGCAGCCGCAAGTTCTGTGACGCTCACCATCCCACCTATATTTGAACTGTACCTTCTGTGGTGGATACGCGCAACAGATTTGGATCTGGGCATTCTTTGCCATACCGCTCCTTTCCGTCCCGTTCCATCCTGGAACTTTTTGTACAGTGGAAACGGTGCTTTTTGAGTGAAGGCAGGTTACAAATCTGGATAGTTTCTGAGTCCAACGCAGGTAAAATACAGACAGACAAACAGGGACACTCACACTGATGGTCAATTCAGGGTGACTGGGTGACCACACAGTGAAACACGATGCACCGACAGGGAGAACATGCAAACTCTGAAAAGAAAGCCCTGGTTAGTATTTCAACCCTCTTACAAAAGAGAGCAAACTGAAAAACAGTGAGTACACTGAAAGAAGAAATGAAGATTTACACCAAGAGTTGATATTTGGTCTCAATCCAAAAGTAATTTTCCAATAAAAATGTAAATATTTTTCATTTTTCACACCTACACAATAGTTGGGTGGTAGCTACAAGAGTGTAGACACTGTATAAATTAATACATTTAATGTATGTGTGTATAATGTATGTGTGTAAACCAGAATGTCTGGAAATATTAACTTTTTGTTAGGTTTCTGTGTAAGAATATATATAGTTATGTTTTGATAAAACTGAAGTATTTATTCCTAATTCAAGGAAAATGTTTTAAAAAAAACAGCATTCTATTCACATAAAAATGTACTTTAGGTTATTATATTGGTTTATTTTTAATTACTGTGTTTGAGTTTTTTGTTGTTTTCAGTTGTCTTCAATTAGGGAGTTTTGAATAACAATCTCTGGCATTGAAACATAAGGAAGATGTAAAAATTAACATTCTTCCAACATGTCTTCCAGACATTTATCTTAAAACAGCAAGACAAACCAAACCATTTATCTCGGGCAGGATATTGAAACTCGTCTTAATTAAGGGGCCATATACACCTGACTTGATCTCCACTGGGTCCGATCAGTAAAATCAGAACTTTGATTACTTATGAATAATAATACCGCAAAAATGTTCCCCTTGTTTTAGAGCACAGAACTATCTATGATAGCCAAATTGATATGTATTCATAGAAATTGTAAACTGAGATCATCTTCACAATGACTGGACAAATTCTGCCGCTCTTTACATGTAACATACATATATATTTCTATAGGTGATCGAAAAGGTAAAGTAGTTGTAATTGTCTCTAGTAGTTGTCTGCTAATCTATGCACAGCTGCACTTGTACTGCTTCTCCATTCTAAATATTGGAGTTAGATCATTTGAATAATTTGACAGGTGTCATAAATTACAGACAGGTATAGTTGTCGATGTCATGATGATAACAAACACTTCTCAAGAGGAGAAGCAGCAGCATCACAGCCGGCCGTTGCTAGATCAAAATGAAGAAAAACAGTTTGCAGCTGATCTCGCCGGATAAAAGTATAAACTGTTTCCCGTCCCTCATTTGGAGAGTCTACATTTTCTCTGTTGACTCTTTCCTCTCGACAGCAGCTGTGCTCATCCTTCCACCTGCTCTCCTCTCGCTCCCTCCCTCCCTCTCCTCCTCCCCCCAGCTGTCCTGTGGGATGTGATGATGCTCTGACAGGCTTGGCGTCTGTTCTTGGAGGTGCCGGTATTTTTGTGCCACAGCGGCGGAGGCTGGGCAGGAATAGTGTGGAAGTTGTAGTGTATCATGTGTGGGTGTGATCTGAGGAGGGCCGCGATGATTTGAGAGCTGTGAGATTTTTTTTTAAACCATTGTATAGACAGGAGGTAGACCACGAAGGTTTGCGTAAACCGGCTCCCCATCTGCAAATTTAGCTCGAGCTTGCTCACGCATAAATTTGATGAGCAGTACTATCTCAGTCGTCAGCGCCGGGGTATTTTAAGATGCGAGTGTGTGTTGTCATGGGATGTAGGGTGTATTTATTGTGCGTGTTTATTTACAAGTCGTGAAAGCTGGTGGCTGATAACGTGGGATTCAAAGAGCAGCATTTGCACCCACATTAGGAACCTCTCCTTTTCCTGTTATTGCTGTTTTGTAATATGTACTGTATGTCATAGATGCTGGTGACTTGATTTTCACAGTATTCACCTGTACCGCCAATATATTGATGATATAACATCTCAATGAAACTTTTTTTTTTTTTTTTTTTTTACAGCAATGTAATCTTCTTGTAATAACTTCACAAGAAACAAACTAAACAAATCAAAATATAAGATTTTCAAGTGTCATTTATCAGGCTCAGCTTGTCTATTCGTCATGTTGACTATCTATTTTAGGTGTTTGTGTAATACGAACATTCCTTTCCTCTCAAAAGAAAGTGACATGTCTCACAAAAGTAATTTGTTTAAGAAAGAGGTGGCAAACGAGTGCCACAACAAAACAATTCTCAGAAAAAAAACTGGATTTTATGATGACATAGCCAAACAAACCAACTGATATAATTACTTTATATAGTCATCATCAATGACCGATTGAATCAATAAAGGGCATATTGTCATTATGAAGCAGTGACCAAAATAGGTTTGTGGTTTTTCATATAATCAATCCAGCCATTCATCCACCCATCCATCCAGTAGAATATCTTCTATTGATAAACATCACAAGCAAGCAACCGTTTTCACACATATGGTTTGATCGGTAGGATTTTTATCAATCCTTCACGGCTTTTTGACTTTTCATTGGTTTGTAGTTTTGCAGCACACACTTAGATTGAGTGTGTAAGAGTATTGGTGTGAGATTAAACTGGTTTTTGGACTGGATTTAAGTGGGATGTGTCTGTACTTAGATTTGAAAAACACTCAAAGATCACTTAAAAAAACTAAGAAACACATCTGAGGACACATGTTTAAAATCTACAAGGCAAGATAAGAATCAACATTACACTATGAATAATCCATCATACTGTGACATTAACAGTAGAAAGTATTTCACTGATCCATCCATTTTCTAAACCACTTAATCACACTTGGGGTTGCCGAGCACCAGAGCTGATCCTTGCTGATATTTTGGGCTAAGGCAGATCAGGTCATGAGTCTATTACATGACAAACAAGAGAGTGACAAACACTCCCGTTCACATCTACAGGAAATTTAATGTGCCTAATTAACATTAACCATGTATCTGGACTGTGGGAGGAAACCAGAGTACCTGGAAACAGAGAATGTCAATCCCTTTTAAGAAGAATTTCCTTTGACAACAACATTGTTTGAGAGGCATTCTGGATGAAAGTGCACTTACATCACCAACTTGTGCTGTTTTGACCAACTAAGTGTTTATATGTGCTACGCATGAAAAAATATAAACTGATTTAAAAGCAGTCTCCATAAACGTTTCTGGGTGTGTTAAACTTATATGAAGTAAACACACTGAAAACAGACACATTTTTTTTTTTTTTTTACATGTTCACAGGGGAGAAGTGCTTTCATCAGCCTTTTATATTCTGCATTGCTTGAATGCTCTGGAGTAAAAGCTCATTTGAAAATCTAGTCATTACTCAATTACCAAGTCAACGTGCATCAACACACAATGCGCTGCTTGTTTGCAAACACAAACATTGCATCCAGAACCTCAGGATCACTTATACAGTTTATATAAGATGTTGGCCAGTTCATAAATATGTTTCGTGATATTCCAGATAGCTCCACTGAACCATGTTTGTTTCTTGTTTTTTTATGGATTATATTTTTAACTGCTGTATTTAAAGATGTTATATGTTATGTTATAAAAATCAAAAAGATAAGGTGAGGGTAGTGAAATGGTTAGGACTCATCCCTCAAAGCATAAATACTCCTCATTCTATTCTGGGCTCTGGGTTGTGTGGAGTTTGCATGTTCTCTAAGTGCATATGTGGGTTTTCTCTAGGCAATCAGTTTACTCACACTGTAAACAGGATTTATGCTAAATCAGTGAGTCTACTATTGCGTGATCAAGTGTGTGTGTGGTAACCTGTCTAGGCTGTATGCAGCCTTTTAACTAAAGTCAGTTGGCATGAATGTAAGTAACCTGTGACCTTAAACTGCTTAAAGCAATAAAAGGTTGATGAAGTGCTAAATATTTGGAGAACATTTAAAATGTGAATAAATTACATATGTTGTTCCATCAATCCAGGTTTTTTCATTTTATTTTGTATCTCAGTTGGGGTATTCAAGTACTCAAATTTTAAATCAAATATATAGTTTCAGAAAAAGAATGTATCAATTAATCACAGACGTACATTATTTAAAAAATGTTTATTATTTGTTTCCAAGAGTTTACATTCCACTCGGGAGCAAATTACAGCAAACTATTAACCTAACACCCAGGTCTTTTTTTTGTGGGAGGAGACTGATTTACCTGGAGAAAACTTTCAACACACAGGGACAACGTGCGTCTTACATACATAAAGCCTCTGAGACGCATGAAACCAGTCACTGTGAAACGCGAGTGTTTAACATTAAACGTGTGGCTGTAGTGAAAATCAAGACTTTTTGATGACCGCAGAAAACCCTTAGATCAAATGTTGTTTTTTTTAAACCCAATCATAATTTGCCCTTAAAAAGTACCAATGGGCTGAGAGCTGGGGGCTAAGATAGTGTTAGTGCTGCGATACAGTAAAAATAAACAACCTATCATGTTTCTGTATAGCTCTTGTCTTTCAAGTGACTACAGATGTTAAGTGTAACTCTACTCCCCTCTGAAAAGCAGAGTAGACAGGATGACTGAGTGTGTGGCCGTGGTTGACATTTGTCGGTCACCTGCGTGTCCTCAGATGATCCTCGACAGCGGTTGCTGCTGCGGACTGCATGTCATGAGAGAAAATAGGTCAACGTTTGACACAGAGGGGCCAGCGATGGATTGAACCACGGGGGTTTGTGAATCCATCCACAGCAGAGTGATATCAAAGGCTGCCCAAAACTGAGTCACCCATTGACAAGCAGATGCTCCCCTGAAAATTGTAGCACAAACCGAGGTGAATTAAGGAGAGGGAGTGTGTAGAGACAAGACGAGGCGATATTGTAGGAGCACCAGAGCAAAAAGCGAAGGGTGAATAGCAGAGGGTGAGCGATGTGTGTGGGCAGAGAAGGCCGGTGAGGCGAGGGCAATGACGGGGACACATACAGGTTTGTGTCGTCCTGACGTGTGCAGTGCACACACAGTACTCTCCTCTGCCCCCATATCTTTATTTTTTCTTTCTCTTCACTGAATCCCACCCTCTATCATTCCCTCTTCCCCTCCCACTCACTCTCTTTATTTCTACCTCTCACTGGTCCCTGAAAAAAAATAGGGCAGTCCTTATGTAAGAAAGAGAGAAGAAGTGGGGAGGGGGAGACCATGAGCAGAGGAAAGAAAGCTTGAAACAAAGCCATCTGGGCTGAGCTGAGCAGTCAGAGAGAATGAAAGGGAGGAATAATGAAAGCGACATCAATACTTCTTATTAAGGGAGATGGGAAACACTGATTTACTAAAATATCAGTGCATTAAACACTGATAAAACACTTGAAAAAAATTTTTCACTTTTTACCAAGGTTGAATAAGGAAAAATAGACAATATTTGCTATTAATATTTATTGTACACAGGCTATTATTGCTGTAGATAGAATATTACAATTCAGTAGGAACTTTGTGAACTGGACAGTAGTTGTGTTTTATGACATTATGCCATGTTATGAATTCATGTCACACAATAATTATTTTTCAGGTTACAATTTTGTTAAACAAATGACACAGCATTTGAATATTCAGTCAAGAAGAACATTCAGGAACTGTGGACTCACCATAGCCAATTGAACAAAGGGCTAAATGTCAAAATGTGAATGCGGGTGTTGAATAAATGGTATTGCTGTAACATTTTCCAAATGAATCAAAGAAAATCCACAGCTTGGTATAATATATTATCTACAAATAAAATTATTATGTGGACCCTATGAATGACAAAGAAGGAACTAACAATGTAAAGCTAATCTGTGATGACCTAGGTGTATGAGATTTCAGGGAGTGCAAATGCCATCAATGCAATCATGTGCTTACTTCGTGTTAAATATTGGATTAAAGAGCTGAAAAAATCATGTGGCTTAAACCATGTGTGTGAAATCTGTGCTTGCTTGTACGGTTTATCAATAGAAGATATTCAAACTAGCAAAAAGAGGAATATCAAAAGTTTGAAAATCATAATGATGTATGAATTGATGGAATTAAAACATCTGTTGCGAGAATGAGAGATACTGTAACATGTTAAATGGGTTTTATGTGTACAATGTTTGAAATTAAGTTTATGTAATGGGATTGCTTCAATACTGTGTTCCGCAGTGTTTAAGTACATTGTTATGGCACATACTTTCCACCTCTGATCTCATGTTCAGCCTCTCTCACCCTCTCAGTCTTGTCCCTCCCTTTCTCTGGCACTTTGCCTCTCTGACTGGCAGCAAGCCTGGTAGAAGTAGGCTAAGATTGACGCGCTGCTTGTGTCTGAGTCACAGAGAGCGGTGGAATACTGAAACCCACTGATTGCATTTAACTTTAGGCATCTGACTCCCATGCAGTGCATGATACAATAGATCCATCCACTCTTTGTTCTGCACCTCAATGCTGACGTTTATGGACATACTTACAGGAACAACAACCAAAAAAAATGACAACTGTTCTGACGTTGAGAACAATTATAGAGATGGCAATCTGGAGTTATCTTGCTCCCTGTGTATTATAGCCTTGCTCAAGTAAGAAAAGATATTGTGCATATCTTGTAGCTGCATAACAAAAAGCTACAGAATGATGCCACATAAACAAAGTAACAGGGTGCTAAAACTAAAACAAAATACAGTATGTGATCCTAATCTCAATGCATGCTATAATAGCCTCTCTCTCATATGACTATGAAGCAACTTTTTACCACTGCCAAGGAGGTTATGTTTTTGCGAGGGTCTATCTGTCTGTTAGTATGATTATGCAAAAACTCCTGATGGGATCTTCCTTAAAAAAAAAAAAATTCAGAAGATGTGTCTTGACCCAACTTAGTTTCCATTAAATTTTGAGAGTGATCCAGATAACCATCTGGATACAAAAAAATAAAAATATCAAAGATCCTGTTTTTCCCCTTTAATTATCATTGAGCTTTTTTCAAAAAATCATATCTCTTGGAGATCGTATCTGATTGGCTTGTAAAAAATTCAGTGATCTGTAGGATGGTCATATCTAGTAGGGTGCATAATTTAATCCAGATCAGATCCAGAATAAGGTCAGGAAAGATTCTGGAATTTAACATTGGAAATCCCATTTAAAAGTTTCAAAAAATCTTAACTGATAGAATTTTGTTTAGATTCTCTTGATATTTGACATGTATATTTGGAGGATCATTTCCCTGAATTGTGCCAAATGTCGTCTGGATCTGATCCAAATTAACAATATGGCGGCACTTTGAATTTGGGAAATCTTAACATTGAAAACGTCATTTGACGGAGGTCTGCGCTCTTGGAGTGCTTTTGTAGTTAATTTATGCTACACCATCAAGTACTGTGAAAAGCCTATTTAGTGGAGGTCAGCTATGCCACGGCCAACTGTAGCCTTATTTACTCATTTAACACAGAGGGAAATGTGTGCAAGAGGCCTCATACCACTCTGTGGGCTAAAGTGAGATGACAGGAGAAAAATAATTCTAAAAAGAGCCTGCATCTGAGGCTATGACACATGCAGAGTTGAATGTTTTACCTTCTCCACATATTGCTCTAAATTACTTATGTGCGTGTGGCTTCATGTAAACACATACGCTTATTACTAAATTGGAGAGCCAGAAAGATTACTCAGTATAAACACAAGTACATTAACATCAACACAGTTATCTGTGCCGAAGAAAGGAACGAGTAAAACTGGAAAGTCAGAAAGGTAAACAATGAGAGCGGCTCTTCACACACTGTTATGCTAAAGGATTGTGAGAACTAACTTATTCAGGCAACGTGACACTTTCAGTTCGACTTTCAGTTGTTTATTTTGGTGGGGTCATTAGGTACATCTCAATCTTGTAAATAAAAAAGTTAACATTGTCACTATAAACTTGACAGGTGAACTTGACCTGAAAAAAAAGATAGTTTGCATTTAAAAGGGCCATATTATACAATTTTTCAACACTTTCACAGGGGTCTCATTTGTACAAAAACATTGTATTCCAAGTTTATTGCCCCAAATCTAGCTTTTCAGCCATTTGAATATTGGATCATAGGAGCTGCGTTCAGAATCTGCTGTCTGTGTGAGCTGGACTGGCTCTACCCACACACATGTAGGTACTTCCTCTCGTGGTGCCATGTGCCAGCTGCCTAGTTGTGGGAGGGTCAAAGGGAGGGCCTACCTTGATTAGGATTGTTTTGTGTTGATCCTCTTTTGGGGCAATTAGGACCGAATGACCCATAGGTGACAGCCACACACCATGGATCCTTGAACAGCTCAGGAGCTGTTCAAGGAAACACAGTATATGTTTCTGGGGGACTGTGGGAAACCCACGAACACACGGGGAGAACATGCAAACTCCACGCAAAAAGAATCGACCCAGGACATTCTCACTGTGAGGTGTGGGCGCTAATCACTGCGCCAATCCACACCGTGCAGTGTGGATTGAGTAAACCACAATGACATCATATAAGGTTTGATTTCTGATTGGCTCGTTGAAGCACACAGTTTTTAAAAATCTAAATAAGCCATGGAGAGAGATGACAAATATACACGACTTCTGGCACATCATTTCCAGTTATGGGGATGCACACTACTGTTGGAAAACAATTATAATGTGAAGTTTGCATATAAAGAGTCTTTTAAAAATGAAACACACATTTTATTTGTGTTAACACAATAGGAAGCCCAGACAAAGTGGATGAGGATGCAGTCAGCTTGTTATTCCAAGGGTGCAAAAATAAATTAATAGCAGTTAGTAAAAGTCAACTGTAGGCCAGATATTTGAGAAACTAATCTCTGTCCTTAATTTTGGGGAAAGAACAGTCTTAATCTGGACAGCATTTTTCTATTTATTGCTAAAACAATAGACTGAATGAGTAGTTTCCCTTAAAACTATTTGTTTTGAAGGATAACATTAGTCAGTATGCAAGAGAAATAGACGGGGAGGCATAAAGAACTTTATATAATATACCAATTATTGCCTTTTGTAACCGACTTTGTCCAGACATTTCCAAAGAAAAGCAAGCATGTCTTTAAATTGCATCACAATAATGGCTTTAGAACAAGAAAAACTAATAATGTTTAAGTTCTAAAAACAGACCTGCTGTGCTTTGCAGAAATTAAAAAAAGATAGTTCAAAGTTAACAGTTTAATCCAAACTGAATTAATGTTAAAGTCAGAAGTAAAGTATTTTAATTTCAACTCAGCAATTTCAGCTAATCCAGTATACACAAGCTTTGTTTACACAGAAATGCAGGAGGGCCTTCGACTTAGCCAAGAAAGAATTGCTGGCTTTGAACAAAAACAGACGTGATTAAATTGATGAAGACGTACAGAGGAGGACATTAGCTCCCTTTCTATGACAGACAATGTAACAAAACTGTTACACAGGCAGACATGAATAACTCATGAGGCATACTGTTTTCAGAAGCACTCATTGCCTCTTTTTCAGTTTTGTTGCACCATGGTAAGAACAGTACAAACTGCAGAAGTTGCTGAGTGGTAGAAGGAAAAACTATGGTATGAGGATATGAGACATTTCGGTTGGTGAAGGAAGAAGATGGATCCAATTTCACTCAGTGAGGAGGAGAAGGCCTGACAGAGTTATGCAATGTTGTTGGGACGTGGAGCCAGAAGGGGTGTAAACAACACTGCTCTCGACTGGGACTGGCCTAATCGTTGCCTAGTAACAATATTTTGGGCCAGACCAGGCAAACAGGACCGCCTTCCAAAAGGAAACAGGGGCTGGCCTCATGAGCACAGTGCAAGTTAGTGGCTTCCCGAAAATACGCTAAGAGACCGGGGCAAGCAAAACAAAGCACATCAGGGGCATTAGAAAGCACCGCTTCTATTTTTTTCGGTACCTTGGCCGACTGAAGTCTAGACCAACTCAAGTTGTAAACAAACAAACTTTTGACAGACAAAACAGAGAGGAGTGTAATGTTACCTAAAACTTCACTGTAGTGGAACATTGTCATGACTCAGGATTTATGTGCATATTATGTGTAAAGAGAACAAAACACTGACTCTTTGCACAGCTACCAACAGACTAGAATAGACTACAATAGACTAGAAAAGACTAGAATAGAATAGAATAGAATAGAATAGAATAGGATAGGTACAATCTGTAGCTGGCAGCGCACAAGAAGAGAACAAATATACTAT
>OMNM01000503.1:0-15793 GCA_900302745.1 Parablennius parvicornis
AAACATAAAAAAAACTTCTAACAGCTTCAGAAACGATGGTGGAGGAAATCTGTTTTTACTGTAGGTTTAAACAGATAATGATAAAATATCAAATTATTATACAATATAAATGCAGCATCTATTAAATGACTGAAGCAGGTCGAATTTCAGTTCCTCCCTTTCAGCTGATTATACGTTAAATGTGCATCCTTACTGCTGTTTTGTAGACTGAAGTTCTGCTTCGATTACAGAAAGTTTGTCCCTGAGTTTGCAGAGCTCCTCCTGACTTTTGCTCAACTCCTCCTGGAGTTTCTTCTTCTCTGTCCTGGCCTTCTCACAGGCTTTGGCCAGAGTCATTTCATTCTGCACAAGAAACACAACAAGAGAAGGAAACGTAGTGAGTCACAGGAGCAGGAAGCAAGGAGCTCGAGGAGTAAATTTCCCGGATAAGACTAAAATATACCTTCATCTCAGTTTCCAGTTTTTGCTTTAATTCCGAAACTTCTTTCTCCAGTTGAGCCTGGCTCTGTTGCAGAAGCTTCACTTCCTGTAACAAGCACGCACACACGCACGCACACATGCACACACACACAGAAAAGCAACGCAGTGTAATTGTGAGTTTTAACGAAAAGGTTGAATCACTGCTCGTCACTGATAAAACATCTGGTGCCAGCTCTGACTTTCTCCTCCTCCTCCATATGCTCAGCAGTCTTCCACTTGAGCTTCTCGATCCGTCCAAGCAGCAGGTTGACTTTTCTTTGGGTGGTGGAGTCATCATCAGTCGTCCTGCGGAGCCACAAAAATATTTCTTGAACACACAAGAGTTGCTAAAAAACTGTCGCGAGTGGAAACGAAATGACATGAGGCGGTGTCACATCGCTGAATGGTGTGAGGCCATTTAGTTTTGGTTCACTGAAAGGAAAATGTGTCACTTTTTTTTTTATTTATTTTTTTGATCTGTCAGGGTGTGCAGTGGTTTTGCAGATAACGGTGATACCACTGCATATTTCTTAAAAGGGCAGGAGATAGGCACGGGTAGATCTTATTTTATCTGTGAAAACAAGTTCATGCTCTGCATTCCTGACAACCGCGTGTTTGAGCACACACAGCTGGAGCAGAAAGCCTCTTCTACCCCCGACTACAAGCAGGAAAAAATGTACAGAGATAACAGTATACGAAAACACAAAGTTTTAGGAGAATTTGATCAAAAAACACAAATACAAAATATGGAAGTTTCTCAAAGCTTCTCATCTGTCGTACTTTAAGACAGACAAGTTTCCCAAAAGCATCTTTAACAGTCCCAGCACAGAGCACCACATACTTATGTGTAATTGAACACCAGCCTCACTGACTTGCCAACTGTTAGTGATTATCTGGGGCAGGTTGGTGTGAGCTTCTTCGAAAAAGACTCAACATAACGTCATTTGCTACGTTACTTAGTTAAATATGAAGCCACGATTCTAAGATTATCTAAAGAATTCTGGATTTATATTTACGCAGTCTATAAAAATGCAGGTGACAGGCGTCACGCTCACTGATAAAAGAAATGCAGCCTAGAGGAACACTTCTTACCAGAACACATTGACAACACACTCATTAAAAGCTTGAATCTTGTTTGTTTGACTTGAAAATGTGACGCTAGTTCATAAAATAATCCAGAAAAACGTAGGCTGACGTTACTTCATGTTTGTTTGTTTGTTGGTGTATGCGTAAAACAAACCTTTAATCTTGTGAGCTTTAAAGGTGAAGATTGGCTCTGACGTCCGACAACACCAAATTGGACGTAAGCTTTGATGGACTGTCATTACAAATCTTTTTGTAGGTTCATTTAACTTTTAGCAATTGAAAACCATGACTGTTTTCTACACTGTAAATTGGGACGCTTACGATAAAGCACTCACCCGTCTTTCAGGTATGTAAACAGTATTTGTTGTGTTGCTTCTTCCGGTGGATCCGCTGAAAGCTCTTGCTGTCCTTTCAGAAGATCAGGAGTGACCTGATTAGGGAACATACAACAAATAAATACGACCTTTTCAATGAAAACTTTGACTTGAAACTAAACTCCTTACCAGAACCTCTCTGTCACCAGATTCATCAGTTTGGTTGATACTTAACACAGAGACTGAATGTTTCTCTGCTGAGAAAGTTTGTTTGGATGCAATCTGAGACGTCGTTTCTTTTCCATGATGGGCTTTAGTCAGTGCGCTCGGCTTATTTTCCTCCCTCCTGTTTGTCAAAGTGTTATCACTGAGGAGCCGAGCTCTTGCTGACCCGGGAGGGTAAATCCCACCAGGGGTTTCGCCCCTGACGCCTCTCAGAGACGAGCCTCTGCTTGATGTGGAGGAGGACGAGGAGGAGTCAGAGATTCGACCACTATCCACGCTGCGCGAGCGGTGGCATGCCTGAGAGTCCAGTCTGTGCCTCGGGCCCCTTCCCTTCCGCTGGCTGTTGTTGAACTGGCTGATTAGCCTTCCCACAGACACGATGGAGTCCGTCTCCACTAAGCTTGGGGGCTTTGCAGGGATTTGTACACCTGAGGGAGGAACCTTGCTTTGGTTAACCTCGTATGGATCTTCTCCCGGGCTCTCAGCGGGCAGGGGAATCCGGGGTTTGGTCGCATTCGTGGTGTGGTTTGGCCCGCTGTGCTGCTGTCCAGGTTGAGAAGCTGAAGCTGTTTGTGACGGTACGACGAGGTTCAGGTTATTACTTTTGGGGTCATAAGGTCTTAGGATCTCCGGGTGCTTCTGATAATGAAACATGGAGGAATTTACCAAGCATCTTTCATCTACAGACCTCCTCACCATACCCGGGTTGTACCCCGCCTGGTGAGTGATGACAGAAATGTCCCTGTGGCTCTCTTGGCCAGAACTGTTCAGAACTACGTAGGGTTGACCTTTAATCCCCTGAACCTGAACCCTCACTCCAAACAAGTTGTCCTGGCTGCCTCTGGGACTCTGCTGCATCACGTAGCCCCGCTGTGGCCTGACGTCCGGAGAGCCGCTTGTCCCGTGTGAGTCCATCCTGACTCTGCTGGATTTGGAGATGAACTAATGAAAAACACAGACAGGTTTGTTAGAAGTGACACAGATGGGGCCATGGCCTGCATGGGAGAGTGACATGAGAACCCACGCTTCAGGTCGGTTCGAGCTGAATGAGACTGTTTACAAAACACCGGAGCCGGGTCGAAGCCTCAGGAGCACACAGCTGCACCCACTCAGCCGACGTGAAGCCAGAATAAATGAACACAGAGACGAGAGCCTGATATTGCTGTGCAATGAAAACAGCTCCTTCTGTGTGCTAATGACAGCGTACTATTGTGCAGCCGGAGCTGAGCCAACGGCATGACGACTTCAACTGGCCAAAGTCACCGAGGTGTCGTCACCCTCCTCATGGTATAACTATGGAAGTAAACGTCTGGCAACAAATGCATTACTGTCAGGCTGAAGCACACAAGTACAAGAGGTGCTGTGTTAAAGCCAATATGGTTTCATCTGAAGACGCTTATCCTGAACAAATAATGATAAAGCCCCAGAACGTAGCAAAATTATGCGAATATAATAATTTTGAATAATGTGTGCCACATTCTAAATGTTCCAAAATTATACAAAAATTTTCCGGTGGCTTTGATAGTAATCTGTAATGATGTATTGATGCTTAATGAAACTATTTTTAATAATAAATATGCTTCAAGTTGCCAGGTTGGAAAAAAATCTATCAGGGTTTTTTAAATGCCAGCATTCCTCATGTCACATACTCAATCCAGTTCTAAAGATGTAAAGATGTTTGGATCAAATTAATGATAGTTTTAACATTCCTTCATTTCAAAACAATGACTTTCTTTCTTTTTCTGCCATCCTCACAAGTTTGACTGGGACTGTGAGGCAGATACATTCAACAAATAATACAAGACTCAAAGCAAGAGCTGTGGTATTTAAATAGTCAACACAATAAACCAAAAGGTCACTGCAAAACTTAAGTTCTTTGCCAACTTTTAAAGAAAAAAAAGTCATTACCGAGACATTTGGGACATGGAAGCCTCACAGCTCACCAAAACAGTTTATTACAAACCTAATAAAAGTCATTATTACCACTGTTGTTAGACTTTAATCATTATACCAATCCGAACAGTTAAAAAAGAGTTTGTAGAATGAAGGACGAGCATTTTTTTCCCCAACAACTTTCTGTTTCTATTGGAAGCATTTAACATCTGAGTGTATCGTTAACAAACAAGTTATATAGTTTTTAGATTTGTCAAAGTTGTGCTGAGTGGCAGCATTTGTTCAAACCAACGTTCGGACTTCGTTTAGTTCCCATTTTGACTTTCAAACATCTAAACTCTGCAGTTTGTTGAGGACAGAACAAACTCGTCTGCGCGACTTTGTTGTGCAGAGAAAAGCCTTTTGGAAACGTGAAGTCCGTGTTAGTGATCCGTGTAAGGATTATTCAGGTGAATGTTACGTTGATTAAAACGTAGCTCGTAAAGGAAAGGCTGAGAAACTTACCGGCTGTGCGTCGCGGTGCGTCGTCTGGTCAGAGTGTCCTGCCTCCTCCGCCCGGACGCGCTCACACACAGGGGCGTTCACTCTCTCCCTCACTCACTCACTCACTCACTCACTCACTCACTCACTCACACACACTCACTCACTCACACACACACACGCACGCACACGCACGCACACACACACACACACACACACACACACACACACACACACACACCCACACACACACACACACACACACACACACACACACACACACACACACACGCAAGAAAACTGTCCTGTGGAGCTGTGCAGCTTTGGACCAGGCTGTTGTTCTTGAACATTCCCGTGGAGATCAGGGTTGTTCTTGTTGTGCTTCCTATTACAAAATGTTCACCACAGAAGGAACCCAAAGTGTTTGGTCTATTTAGGGACCAAGTTCTGAGTGTTTGAAGGTTTCACAGGGATGAATGAGAGGAGAGTTAAAGGGAGCAACATGATAAAAAAATTTTAAAAAGCAGATACAAACAGGAATTTTAAACCACAACGGCCATCACTCTGCTGCTAATTTATCCTGATCAACCGTCATAAAACATCAAACAGAAACTCTTGATACTGCTACTTAGCATACAACCACATACAAAGCTGTGTGTTTGCAGAGCGGAAGCACACAGTTTAATGCCCGTGGTTACATTCTGTGTTCATCATCATGCATCATTAGTGCACCAAGAGTCAGCAGGCAGTCTGATCCTGACCTGGACAAATGACCTACATTAATCCACATCAATGAAAAACAGCCAGAGCTGAGAAATGCAGACGCTGGCAGAAAGTCTGTTAAGAAGATCTTATTTTCTACTCTCTAACATGTACGTGCAGTCTGCTGTTGGTCTGATCTTTCTGCACTGGGACAGTTTAGCATTCTTTGGATGAGGGGATAAACATATAGTCCATAAACTGGTATTTAAACTTTGTCTACTGAGAAACACATTTTGTAAGAGAAGTTAGCATAACACAATGCGGACATCCAAAGTTGATGGCAAGCAGCGTTAATCCTCGAAATTTTATTGCTAGTGAAATCGCGTCAGCATAAAATCCATACTTTGAGGAAGAGTTTGTGGAAACATGCACGCTGAAGGCTGCAGCCAATGAACATACAGTGTTTTCCCCACATTTCCTACAAACCCTCCCTCATAGTAAATGTAAATACTTTCACCACATTAGACAAACACAGTGGCAGAAAAATTGAGTCGCTCATGTTAGTTTTAGCAAATAAGAATTCACTGAATTACGAGCATTTTTAGACTTGTAGACATACTTAAAGACACGAAAACAAATGATTGAGACAGAGATCTACAGGTTCTTCACACAGAGACAGACCTTCCCTCACTCTCATACTCATGCCTACAAGGTCACCAGATTACCTCAAAGCTTTTTGGATGGTGGGAAGAAAACACCATGAGAAAACACACACCAAAGAAAATATGTAAACTCCCCACAGAAAAGCCCTCAACCAGACCTGAGCTGGTGAGGCTACAGTGTGAACCACTACACCACTAAAAGTGACGCTGGTCCAGCTCTGCGGACAGCCAACTGGGCAGTATGTATTCCTATAAATCAATCCATTGGATCAGATGAAAAAACACATATTTCTGTTCCAATACATTTCAAAGCAATCACTAAATGTGTAGAATCTTTACGTGTTTATCCGTTTTTGTGCTTCTAAGTGAAAAGTGAAGGAATCCAGTGGTTAAATATGATGTGAAACTTTTCCTAAACAACACAGTGAGACAAACAACTCAGTTCATGAATAGATGATAAGAAGAGAATCAAATACCTCAACATCAACGATGTGACAAGACTGCAGTGTAGAAGATGCCTGTTGGTGTTTTATGTTTTTATGACTCCCAGGTGAAAACAACACCATAACATGCAGCACAAATTTGGATTTCTTCTAAGATATTTCAGCCTTTTCAAGTAAATAGAATTGAGACTCATCAAAAGGATTTTAGGAAGCTATAGTGTAAATCCATAATATAAAAAGATATAGATAATTAAGTCCAAAAAAAGACTTCCATTTAAAACCTTTTAACAAGTTATGTCTTTTTGTTATATCTATACATCCCATCAACAATCCACAATATTATCTTTTAATGTGAAAAACATTAAAAGATAAGAGGGGGGGGGGGTCCTATCCTCCCATATTATAAAAACCCGATCAAGAAAGGAAAGTGTTTACAATACATTAACAGACTAATAAAGAAAGTGACAACACATTTCAGAACAGAGGGTAACAATGATTACTGGCCTATGTTCATTTGAAAGCTTTACAACATATTAAAAAACAGGAATTATATTAAGGTAACAAAAGCTGTTGACAATGACGTCTTACTTGTTACAATAACTGGCCTCATGAAGCAAGCGTTGGCTTTATAACATTATCCGTCTATTACCTAATCCATCAGGCCATGTCTTCTACCTTTTACCTCTTAAAAAGATCTTTGGGTTTTGTGTGACTTTTCAGCTGATTTGATAGGTGAAACACCAGGAAATAAATGAATCCTATTTTTGTAGTGTTTATTTCAGATTTTAGTTTTCACCATCCAAAACTGTATTGATCTTAATTTTAATTGCATGAAATGATTGTAATTCAAAGAAAAGATATTGCCATTTCGGAAGCACCAGTCATCAGATCTTTGAGTGGAGCTGAGGATGAAAACATTTGGCAGATTAACTTCTTGTGGACAGAATTATAAGCACAGTAAAAATTTTTAAACATAGTTTTAACAGCAGTGTTACCATCTGTAATTACAACTCATATCATTCATGTGGAAAGGACCGTCATCTTTAATAAGTTTATTAAGGTGGAAGTAATGAAATACAAATATTCATTGTTGTATAAGAAGATGATTAAGTCGGCATTTAACACTATATTTGAATTGTTTCATTATTTAATAGTGGGTTTTTTTTAAGTTTTTTTATTCACTTTGCATGCACTTCGTAATTAAAACTATATTTGGGACATTTGGGTGTCGTTTTCGAGAAGGTAATTTCACTCAAATATAATTCACACGACAAAATTTACTTTGTTGGGAAATATTGTTATTGAACCGTTTCATCTGCATTTTTGAAGCCAAGAACATTATTCTTTTGATGACATGGTCCTTGCTTTACCTACATCTTCTTTGCAAGATTGGCTGCCACAGTGTCATTTTTATCTACTGACAAAGGAGCTTCACAGGTTCCATACAAGTAAATTCTAATTATTGCCATCTAAAATATAATTAAATACTGTGAATTCTGTTTTGGATTTGTTTTTTAGATCACTTGGTATTTTTATTCGATGGGTTTTCTTATGTTTGGGGTTTTTTTTATCGCAGAACTTTTAGTTTGAGTCCACTATCAGTAGTGTAACGGTAGTTGTACTCGAGTACAAAGCTCCAGTCCCACCTCTTGCATGTTTGAAGGTGGGTTTCCATTTTTTGGAGGCTCGTGCACGAGCTTCCAGATAACTAAGCCCTAATCGGATTAAACCGAGAGTTTGCAGTGGAGTTTATCCCGCTCTCTGAGCGGTTTGTAGTCACTTACAGTGTTGGTGCTGTTCAACAGGGTTGACTCCACTCCAGGGAAATCTGTACATGTCTGTTCATTCAGTCCAGCGCTGCGGCTCCTCGGCTCTGTCCGCTCCGAAACGCGTCGCTCTCCATCACCCACAAACTGCTCTTCTACGCGCTGCCCGTGTGCGCCCAGCGCGCACCAAAACAACCCGAGAACCACGACGCAACTCACGGGGATCATGGTTACATGGAGTCCGACCAACTTCGGGCTCGCAGAGAAACTCCTCTGTCCCGCAAGGCCCCTCCACATGCCCTCCTCATCACAGAAAGCATCTTCAACAACGGCCCATCAACCGCGGCCGCTGATTGGTCAGGACCAGAATAACCCGCGCTCTGATTGGACGGTGGAAGACTTCTTCCGTTAATACGCAGGCCCCCTTCATCTGATGTTAAAGCGCCCCCTAGTGGAAAGAGCGCGTACTGCGCCGCAGACGGCAGATAATGTGGGGTTTATTCTGTGAATGGGTTCAGGGATTCCCAGAAACTCCCCAAAGCCAGAACAAACCACCCACAGGACCGACCTCGTTTTCTTTCTTTGCCTGGACGACACGATTAGTCAGGACAGATGACAGTAGGGTTCTTCACTATGAATAAACAACGCTGCCAATCAGATCGAAGGACATTTTTGTTCTTAACTTCATTGTGGACTCAGGAAAAAGAAAACCTCTGAGTGGTTGCCATTTTGAACATTTAAAATCCAGAAACACAATCTATAAAAAAAAAAAAACCTAACGTCTCAGTTTTCTATTCTGTATGTAAAATATCACCATAAGGCAGATCACAATAAAGTATGAAACTTTACTGATGATGTAATGATGTAAAATGTTCCATTCATCATTCTTCTTTAGATAGTTGAACACTTTAAATTGCTATCCATGTTAGAATAAAAACAAAACAAAAGCAGAAATGGGTGAAGTCAGTTGAAGTGAAACATAATCTTCCCCCTTTTTTACAGCCCAAATAAACAGTTCCAACAAAATTTGGATCCATGAATTCCTAAATTTAGAATGTGATTATTCACCAAGTAATGATGAATACATATTTTTCCTTGTAAAGATTTTCTTTCTGGGATTAATTCAGTTTTTCTATTCTATTCCCACTAACCTGGGGATTTGTTCTTGTACATTTTTTAAAAAGATTAACTAGAAACTTTCTTTGGGCTCATCTGCTAAATCTTCCACAGGTGTAAAGCACACAATGACATTCCATTAATTTCTAGTTGTACAAATACAAAATCTCTCTTCAAATTAATCCCTTAAAAATGTGTGAACTGTTTTGTTTTAATTAACTTTACATTTGCATGACACAACCTCATTGCTTTGCAAACACTACATGATAAAGTCACTAAATCACAACACAGCTCTCTATGGAATACTGGAGAATTTCAAGTTCCTATCTGAGGTGATGTTGAACGTTATTTCAAGACTAGTTGATTCTTTTTGAAGCTAGAATATTTATTGTGTTTTGTTACAGGTGGTTTATAATGTGAAACAAAGAATATCACACAAATGAAGTCAGAGACTTTGTGAATACAACAGTTTTTATTGTATTGCTGACTCGTAACAAAAAAATACCCCCCACCTCTCCCCCCCTCCAGCCCTACTTCTTGACACTCAGTTCTAAGTCCTGGTCAGACGGTGTACAGAGACGAACATGACACCGAGAGACAAGAAGTGAATTAGCACACTGCAAACTGAAATCTCCTACACAATCCAAAAGATCCTGAATGCAGCAAAAAAAAAAAAAAGTGCTGCTGGAAAGTTGTAGTCGCGTATGTGACATTCGGTCTAAATACACCTTCACATCTTCTGCCCAGAACTCAAACCGAGACCAAGTCTCTTGTGCTCTAGATGTCCTTGATGACGTCCTCCAGCTCCTCTTTGGAATACATGTGGAAGGTTTTCCCCGGCTCTACTGTCGCCAGCTACACAAGAAACACCAGAGGACAAAATCTGTATGAACACCAAGCATAAAAACTCTGCAGAACTGTGTGAACCAAAAGCTTTTATCTAAAACACTGACATGGCCTGAAAGGAGGAGGAACAACAAACCTCAATGTTGGTGGCGTTGAGCTTCTCCTCCATCACCTGCTTCAGGATGGTGAGAGACGACTTGATGGCATCTTTTAATGTCATGGACTGTTTGGTTACCAAGTGGAAGAAGAAAGACAGACACAAGACAACTTTAATCTTGATCATTCACATGTCAATCCATTCGTTTCTCTTTTGGTCAAAATGTACGAGTTGCTTTTATAACTCCGCTAAATTAGTGAAAATACAAAGAACAACAAAATAAATCAGTCTTTGTAAGCTTTTCAGAGACAAACCCACGAAAACACATATTCTGCAATAACAGCACTTCACAAGAACAGCAATAAATATTTTTCATACATTATTAATTGTTTCTACATCAATTCATTTGGTGTTCAAAATGCTATCGGACCTGAATGATCCTTCAACTTCTTACAAATCAAGACAGAATGAGTCATAACAATCACTAATTGGAGCCACATGTTGATCAAACTGCTGTAACGTGCTTCAACATTAAAAGACCAGAGACATTTTTTTCAGCGTTTTTTCAACTATAGTCGCTTTGGTTCTGGACAAAGTAAAGACTGAGGGTACGTTTGTGTTTCCTTGTTTGTCAAATTGATGATTTGGCCTAGAAAACTACTAGAGCGTTTATGGCATCAGAGCTGAAATAACTTGAAGAGACTCCCCTCATCTGTCCTCGCAGCTCTGAGAACAGCTGAGTCAGCTTTTTTCCCGGCTGACTCGGGCTGTGTGTCACCTGGAACACTGTCAGTTTGCATGCTTTGGTTGTGGTTTTAAAGATCCGATGGAGGGCGACACAAAAAAAGAAAAGGCTGCCATTATGGAGAGCTGTCATTATCAAAATCCTCTGTCAAAATAAAACCCCAACTCTTGTTTGTTTTTCAGTATTTGAATTATAATATACTCGTTTATCAACTATACATTTTTCATTGAAAGTAATACACATGACAAACTACATATTGTAGTTTTGAACATTTTATCCCAGTGAGAGCTGATGCAACCTTTACATGTCATATAACTAATATAACATAATTTATGGTTCTCCTATTAAGAGACATGCATCGCATGAATTCGCATTTTTATCCCATGCATTTCTACAGCGCATCATGGATTTCTGTCATCATGGCCTTTGACTGAATATCATGTTAATGTAATTGAGTTCAAGTCATTTCTATAAAGAAAACTGCAGAGGACGATCTGTTGGTCCCTACAGGCAACACACAGCCTAGTTTTTAAACTGCTGCCTAAAAGTAATATCAAGTTGCAGAACAACAAAATGATGCTAAATTTCTTTTGAGATGTGGTAAATTAATTTGGTCAGTGTTGCAATTGTGAAGAATTATACTGTTGTAGCCGAGGTAGTCAAGTTGAATTTACTAGATTGATTTGTGATGAGTGGACTGTTTTATGCTGCTTGCAGCAGATCTCTCCATCTGATCCCTCAAATAAGATAAATAGATTAAAAAAAGATCCCAATGGAGAGCAAGTTTTATGTGATCTTTGAGCATTGATGTTAGGAAGCGATACCTTGTGGTAGACCTCTTGCAGGGAGCTCTGAGCTCCCTCGGACGCAGAGCCGATGGCCCGGGCGTCACACTGCACAAATGTTCCTGACGGGTCCATGTGGTAGCTGTATGGAACAAAAATAAAGTGTAAATGTGACCAAAACTACCAAGAAAATCTCACATTTTTGAATGTTGCATGCACCGTGTGTACATACAGTTGTGGCCCTTTCTCATCAACTCCCCCAAAAAGAAGCGCTACACCAAAGGGTCGACTCTAAATGAGGAAACAGTACAGGAATGAAGCAAAGACATTAGCAGTGTGCATCTAAATCACAGAACAAAGCGGAGTGACTTCACTGACCATGGCCCCAGGGTCTGCGTCCTCCTCCCCAAACTGCAGCGCCAGGTTAGACACAGCCTGAGTCACACTCTCCACGGTCATTGTCTCGTTGTACGTGAACCAGTGGTTCTGAAATGTATGTTACAAGTGCTCATGGCACGAGAAAACACCCAAAAATCATATACAGTATATCGAACTGCTCAGATTCCAAACCTGTGTCTCCACTCTCGCTTTGTCAATAAGAGTCTTCGCATCAGCTATCAAGCCACTCATGGCGCAACCTTTGTAGTGAAGAGAAAAAGAAAAATGAGGGGAATATATTATTCACGTGCAGCAGCCTAAAGCCATAAACAACTTTTGAATTGCAAAAACATCTTACATGAACGTCACAAAGACATCGGCTTTCATAAATAAATCAGTGGAAATTTTTTTTCTGTTTTTTCTTTAAAACATTTGATTTACGTTCAACAGTTGTCATGAATTACTCTCATTAATTCATTAATGTTTACAACATACACAAAACAGCTCTAGGACTTTGAACAGGATCAAAGAAACTAGACAATGTATTAGGTTATAAGAGACACAGCTGAGTAGTGTAATAATACATACATACATACATATGTGGGGATATACATCAATAATCAATATATGTAATGTGCTGGTCAACAATTTGATTTAATTTGTTTTCTGAAACTGGCAGAAAGTTGTTGCAGTATTCCATTATATGACTTCTGATAGCAACAGTATTGGCCTTGAAAAACAACAAAAAAAAAAAAAACAGTGGTTGACTGTTAAATCATAAATACTTGCTTCATCTAATCCAGAATTACAATGAGAGAAGAATTCTGTCACCAATTACGACACTTTAATGATCCCCTTGACGAAAGTTCTGTTTATTTAACCCAATAAATTCATATTGAACCTTAATAATGCTATGACAGTTCCCAGGGAGCAGCTGAGGCTAAGGGTCTTGCTCACACAGTAGTGACTACAGGAAAAAGGCACAAAAAACAACTAAAGAGAAGAAATGCAAACTTCCCAGGGATAAGCCCTGCAGCTGACTCAAAATTGGACCCGCTTGTCATGATGCCGCAATGCTAACTATTACACGGCTGCTGAGAAACTAATTCGAAATCCAATCACATTTCTATATCATGTATTGTTGCACAGTCTGCTGCACTGGTTTTGGTCTTTAAAAAAAAGAGAGAGTGTTTGTTTCTCCTCCAGAACTGACTCCGTTCATATTTACACTTACCAATGTGACTGTCAATCTCCACAATTTTCTCAATGCTGTTGGGCTCCATCAGTGGAGAAGTGATCCTCTTCTCCACAGCCAGACACACCCCCTCTGATGTCTGGATGCCAATAGCTGTGGAGCCCAACTATAAACGTACAGCCAAAGAAAAATAAATTAGCTTTTGTGTACATCAATATAATACGTTTAATATACGATGTCACAGAAATCAAGTTGAGCATGAAGTGTTTACTTTAATTGCTTCAATGGCATATTCAACCTGGAACAACCTTCCTTCAGGGGAGAACGTGTTCACACCCCTGAAAAACCAGAAGCAGAGAAGACAATTAAAACACATTGTTTAAACATTTAAGCGGTCGCAATAAAGTAGAAACATTTATTTTAATATAGTTCAACTCGAATCCTCGCCAAGGAGGCAATTTAAATAAAATAGCGAAAGTGAAAGCAAAATAGCATTATACCTTTGACTTAGCAGAAGGCTAACCAGAATAACAACAAAGTTACAGTTGAATAAAAATACTAGCATCGGATTTTCAGCCTCTATTTGAGTATCATTAAGAGAACAGCAGATTTGGGTGCCGATAATTTCAGAGCAGTGAACTTTGTGTAGTTTGTAAAATCGCCGTAATAAAAGCTCAATAAATGACAAAGCAGTTTGTACCGACCTGTCATACTCCGATCTGGTCAAAAACATCTTTTATGTTTGGCGCAGTACCTGTAGGGAAACATCGATTGTTAGTGTTATAAAATGGCACAACCAAACAACTAAACACTATTAAAAAGAAGAATTGAATAAATAAGTTAAAGTTTGTCGCGCCGTCTGATTAGCTAACTGCAGTTAGCTACGACGGCGAGTGAGCGTGCTAGCTAACAGGTACAGAAAGATTCACACAAAAAACTGCGCGTGAAGGACTCGCACGCAGGAAACATCCACACGACGTCAACCGAACGATGTCTTAAAGGTTGATATGGATAAATTCGCAGTATTTATCCGCATAACTACAGTTATAGGAGTTATATACCTTCTGCCAGAAACCTTGAATGAGTTCGCTTGTTTCAGGGGAAGCCACTGGGGTGTCACATCCGAGCGCGTCGGCTAACAACAAGTCCGTTAGGAAGGTTCCGCGTCCGTAAGGATTTATTTATATCTGGGTTTTTGTGAAAACGCGAATACCTAAAATAAAATATTTCGAAATGTAATCATTGCACATTATGATAACTTGACACAAAGGGGTTAGGCAGGTTTTAGTCCAATTACCCAGAAAAAAAACAGCGCTACAAATGCAAATTGTACAAATTGATTTGTGGTATGAACGTTTGTAAAGCCAAATATTAAGAACATTTTCTTCATAATTGTAGTGTATATATCTGAACAGCAATACTGTTGCTTGCTAAATTTGTGTAGGTTTTTATTTTTATTTTATTTTCTTTATTAATTTTATTTATTTTTGTTTTTTGCAGACAATAGTTAGGTCACGACCGTCGCAACAAATGAGTAAATAGTAAAAAAATAAGAAACAGAACAACTGCTTGCCGAGACTAGATTAATTTCTGATGATTTGGAGATGACGCACCAGTCCCATATGGTCTAGCGGTTAGGATTCCTGGTTTTCACCCAGGCGGCCCGGGTTCGACTCCCGGTATGGGAACACGCCTTTTAATGACGTCAACACAAAGACTCACCTTTGATCATTTTATGGGGAACGACGATTGTATTCTTCCTTCAAATAAAGCTGATTGAACAAAACGAAACAGACAAAGATCTGTACTATAGCACATTGGGGTCCCCTGTAATTCGTCCATGAGTCGTTTCTCAAATAACTTCAGGATCAATTTGACAAGTAAATGTAGTGAATAATTAAATGTACAAAATAGTTCACATTCAACTGCAACCTTTGTCCTCTCTTAAATTGTAGATCTATTGCTTGAAACAATGAAGGTCGCCTATTTATTGAGACACTAATGATAAAATAATGCAGTTCGAAGAAGTGCTCACATTCTACCTAGTAAGTTATTTGATTTTCCTGAAAAGCTTATAAATGTGATGCTAATTATGCTTTAGAAGAAACTTAGTTTCAATCATCCAAACGACATACTTAAGGTTAGGGATGTGTTGCTTTTTTCCTCTCAAAACTCACCATGATGAGAGAAAACAAGCAAAGAAACAAAAGAAGCTGATAGATGTAAATCATGACTTGTAGCTTATCAAACCCATGTAACATAAAAGCTTTTAATGGGGAATCAAGGCTGTTGTAAGATATGTAAACCGTGTTGTTTTTTAGTAAAGTGTTGATTCATCAATTTATCTGTATTAAGCATGATTGTGCAATATTTTAGTTAGACAAAAAGTGTTCAGCCTTTACTAGGCAAGTGACCATATTTGGTAGCCGGTGTATTATTTCATGTTTCTTCCAGAGTAACTGATGATTTGCAGAAGCTACGAGAACATAGGAAAGAGTGATCAGGGTAATTATAGATATCATTGTTATTTCTATGGGGTTACTGTATTATAAAAACATAAATCCTTTTATTTGTAACCATGGTGAGCTTAATATTGGTGAG
>OMNM01000506.1:3626-24619 GCA_900302745.1 Parablennius parvicornis
TAAGACAGAGAGAGGAGGAGGAGCGAGAGAGAGAGAGAGAGAGAGAGAGAGAGAGAGAGAGAGAGAGAGCAGATACCTGCCAGACCCTGGTAAGTGACATCACATCACTCACTTTTATATGACCAGCTGAGTCAGCAGCTCTCTCTTTCACTCCGGCGCACGTTCGATGTTCGCTGTTCTCGACGGAGTTCAACATTAATCATTTGTCGTCTTCCTCTCACGTTTTCTTGGCCACAGTCTAATGCTGGATCTGTACCATTGTCAGGTCTGAAAAGGTTCCCTTTTTGCATAGAATAACTATGGAAGAATGATGCAAAAACAAAGAGAAGAATTGATGTGCATTGAAAAGTTAAAAAATCTTGTCCACAGTGATTAGCCATGATTTGACAAAGACATTTGTGGGGTTTGTATGTTTTGCCTGAGTGCTTCCTACCTTAGTCCATAATAATGTCTATTAGGTTAATTTGTGACAGATTTCTGACTTTGCGGGTGGTTTTATAAAATGAGAAGGAGATAATCTCTAATATCAAGCTTGATTTGTAAATCCAAACCTCAAAATTTTCCCAAAAAAGGAAATTGTCTGTTTTCAGTTTTATGGCCCACACAGGAAATGACACATCGTGTTCAGTAGTCATTTATTTCTTTTCACTGGAGGTCGATGATATCTACTCATTGATTTTTCTGGCTGCACAGTGGTGTGATGCTAGCATTCTCACCTCACGTGAGTGAGGGTCTGGATGGAGGCCTTTCTGTGTGGTGAATGTATGTCCTCACTCTACATGAACAGGTTTTCTCCAGGTTCTACAATTTCTACTATGATGACAATAACTGATTACTCTATATTAACAAACTAGGTGTGTATGTATCTGTGTCTGCCCTTTTTAGGGGTAACTTTCCTTCTGCCCATTGTCAGCTGGGTGAGCTCCAGCGATGAAGCTATTTAGAAGATGAATGGGTTTGGGGTTTTGTTTGCTTTACAACATATTTTCATCTCACAAATCAAAAAACAACTAGCATGTTCACTGGTGTTTAATATTCAATAGGATTTATTGCTGTAGTAGGATATAAGCCAGAACAGAGGCTCTTTAAATTGCAGCAGACTTTTCAGAAAGATAGCTCCTAATAAAACTTAAGTATGAAGATCCCTGTTTCCTGTTTGCCAAAACTGTCATATTTGTCTTAGTCGGCAATAAAGCCATCTCATGAAGTTTTACTATCCTTAATAAAGAGCTTTGCTACTTTCTACATCTGGTAAACATTTATATGATAAATGGTGCACTCAGAGGCTAATATTTGTAGCTATAACTGAGGAGTCTGAGTCATTACCTGCCTAAGTTTTACTTCAGGTTATGTAAGATCCACACGACTCTGAGGCTGACGACCCGTTCTCGTTCAATCATCCATCCACAGAACACACGCAGTAAATTACTGAGCATTTATAGACTTCTACTTTCTTTCTCTGCGCATCACTCCCAGTGCCGAATAAAACCGTGTCTATAAACAACATTTCTTGCCTGAAGCAAGAGTTTCACGAGAGGAATCAGCCAACCGCGGCTCTCTCCTATTTCCTTTCCAAATTGTTGTTAATGCAATGATGAGCCAGAGCGTAGATTTGCTAATAGCAACACTCAGAGGGGTATCTCCCTCAGACTGTGGTTGCTGTTAATACTACTTCTAGTGTAATGTTTCTTTCAAATTTCATGAGAAAAGAATAATGTCGATTTTTATTTCATGAAAAAGTTTTTACCCTTCACAGAGATCTGGACCCTGTTCCAGGCAATTTTAGATTGAACAACAAAGTGCAATTTGAACATAGCCAGGTCGCCAGTCCAGCACGCAATCACTCAAAGTCGACAATTACACTGAAAAGCTTGTTGAAATGATGCACAAAAAAACCTCTGACATTTTAGGATAATCTCACGCAAGCACAGAAAAAAAAACCATTCAATAAGTTATAAATTGCATCAACAGGATAAGTGAAGCCAGCAGTGCTAATAACTATGTCACTGTTAGTTATACTATCAATTATTTAATAGCAAAAACAAGATTTTCCAACAATAAAGCAAGTTGATCTTCATATAAAAAGGCACACTCAAGGCAGCAAGGCTGACCACCTAAATTTCAAGTCCAACCAAAATATCTGTGTGACCCTCATTTTGTTTCTCAATTCTTTGTTTAAAATCAGTCCTCAGTGGTAACTGTCAATAAAAAACGTAACCTGAAGTATAAATATTGAACAGCAGAATTGGTATTCTGTTTTTGTAGAGTCTACTGAAAAATAAATGATACTCAATTAATCCCCTTCTTCAAATTTCACATTATTCTCATTCACATTATCATACATTTCAATGCAATATAATAACATAGAGTTCAAATTGTAAACACTGTTCACTGTAAACGCATAAAAGCAAAATAAGAGCTGGAGTTCTTTGTGTTGTTATTATTAGTGGTATCATTTTATCATAATGTGAATGAGAGAGAGAGAGAGACAAAGATTCCCTTGCTTGTTGCCCTCCTGCTGATGCTGTTTACTGCCCGGACAGAAGGATTACCCCTGGTCTCAATTTTCTGTCTTCATCCTCTTGTTCTTAATTCCATTTAAATGCTTGTCTGAACACAAGCCAGGCCGTCCCTATAGCCTACTTTCCATCTCACTTCATTAACACTGTTGGGGCTCTCCAGCTAAATCCCCACTGAATAGCAAATAATTGGACGTCCTTGGGGTTTTGTTTGTGTGAAGACGTCGTGTACACACACAGTGTCACGACTTCAGACCTCTGACACATGTTTACCTTTTACACCTTGTACAAAAACACCAACAATCGGAACTGTGAATATGTCAACGTGTGTGTGTGTGTGTGTGTGTGTGTGTGATAGAGTATTTCTCCTTTGTAATTACACACATAAAAGGGTATGAACTTTGTTTTAGCATAATTGATTGTGTGTTACATTCAGTGTGGCATTTCCTGTGTTTTTGTTCATTTTTTGTGCGTACTGATGTTTGTGTGTTGTTGATCTTCTGCCACAAGGGTGAAAAGGTTAAGTTACATTACAGGAATATGTTGGCATTTAGGAAATATCAAAATGTTAAAAATGCTAATAAGTATTCTTGAGCAAACCAGCATTAAAATGAAGAGTTTCCTCATAAAATCATAGAAAGCAGAGAAAAAGTTCCAACAATGACATTAGGAGAGCCTGGAAATCTGGACTACTCCTAATTGTGCGTCCTGATATGAAGTATACTATGTACCTTTAGATAAAAAACTGATAATAAAAAAAAAAACTCCGATGCTGCATCCTCATTTTTCTCCAACAGCCCTCATATGTATATGATATATATAAATCAATTTATTTCCCGTGTTTTTCAGTTACTGTCACTCTTTTTACTCATAGCTGTAACTTTTGGACAAGGAAAACACCAAAGGTTTGCACATCTTGCACTGAGATACAATTTTCAGAACGTGAACTGGCATGCCATTTATATACAGAGAATCATGCATTTGCAAACTTTTTGAACTATAAGGATCATGCAGACTTTCCAGGATGTCTGTTTGTGGGCCCACCAAAGTCAGAGTCTCAAGTAATTCATCTGTTAATTGCAATCCCTAACAGGGACTTACAATCTTGTCCTTGCTGTCTTGATGGAAACAGTTTCATCTGCGTACAAGGAAATTACACTGAGTGCAATCGGAAAATAATTCTAAATTATGTTTATAATTTGCATTTAGATTAGCAGATTTTCATTTCTCATCAAAATTATTGTGAGCAGCCAGACAAGAAATGATAGTGCAGGTGAGACAGTGTCTGCAGAGCTGGTAGAACAAGGTTCAGTGTGATATAAATAAGAACTTACTCATTCATACAGAGACACACTTTTAAAGAGAGACTTCATGCCTGTGTTTGCTGGTGTTATTGTTGGTGAAAATTGCAGTTTTCTGAGCAAATACACTGTTGAAGAAGCACAATTACAGTAAATGATTATGATTACTGCAGTTCTGATGTGTGTTGCCAGACCTGCGACTGAGATAGGATTCACAGGAGGATACATCAAGACCCTGGAATCCAGCCTCTAATGAAGAAATTTGCTATTGTTATGTTTCATTCTTAGGAATATTGAGTGAAAGACAATCACGGAAGATTGTTGCAGATTATTGTTATTATTACAGCAATCAAGGCAGAGAAAGAAAGTGATTGAAACCAAGATATTACTCGACAAGTCTGCGTCAAAGTGACATCAGGGAACCCTTACTGCAAGAAAAACAATACAAATAGATAATTGACTCACATTGCAAGTGGTTGTTATCTAAGAGTTCAGTGAGCAGGACAAAAAAAATGTCTGTGGGCTGTTTGCTCGAGTCATCAAAGCAGTCATCTGAATTCTGCTCTCAATTTCTTCCTCAGAAATCCTAATCATGCTGTTGCATCTCCCAGATTAAGGAGTTGCAGAAGCCTGTTTGACATGACACACGGATGTACGAATCAATATGTGGTAAGCCAGCTCACGCTGAGGGAACTTTTGACTGATTACTGGCTCCTCTTCCTCCTCCTCCTCCTCCTCCTCTCTCCTTGATGGATTATGTTTGCAAGCTGAGGAAACTTTGCATTTGGAGCAGCAGTGTTCACCCAGTTTGTGACTTTTTTTTTTTTTTTAAATCTCTGCTCTGAGCATTTATCTCGTGCGTCCTGCAGACTGTGTCATTTTGGGAATCTAATAAGTTGATGACATCCTATACTGGGCAACACCAAGTCCAACATCAATTTTTCCTGCAAGGTTTGACGCTTCCCCGACAACAATGTACATCAATAAATGATTAAAAACATAATCCTGTACATTATGTACATCAATGTTTTATGGAAATAATTAAGTCATTTTATCCAAAAACTGTGCTGCTTGTTCTTGTAAGACCATCTTTGTGGCACAGTTAAGAGATTGTGGCACAGACCAAAAGAGATAATTGAGTCAGAGCTGAGGACTTCAGTTTTTTTCACTGAGAGTGAGCAGAAAGGACAGGACAAATACATAAAAATTTGTGTCATATTGAGAGAAACTAAGATTAGATGGATCAGCCATGGATGTAGCAGAGATGAATGTGGATGACTGTGTTCGCCGTGGAAACAGAAAAATATGCACCCCACCCCTCTCAAAAAAAATGTTCTTGTAACATGTATTTGTGAGGATAAATTTAAGGAAAAGAAGAAAAAGAGAGTGTAGGTTGTCAGTCATTTATTTCCAGATTAGATTTCAAAGAGTATATTTCTTCTTTCTTTTTTGTTTTTGTTTTCAGGGACTCTGTAAGTTAAAATGACAATAAAAAAAAAAAAAGTCCTGCACGACCTCTGGCATGGTCAACATAAAACATTATAAAGAGCCACAACATGAGTCATTGAGATGCTCACACATCAGAAAATATTGAGCTGAAGCTTCAAAGTCTAATAAATGCTAATCACTGACTAGAATTTAAACAACCTCTCTAAGAGTTTATGTTTTGGGGTGATGTCAAGCTTGGTAATCATTAGTTCTTGCTATTTATAAAAAAAAAAAAAAAGAATTAAAAAAATAAAGCTGAGATTTAAATCTGTGTATGTGGGTCGAGGGTCGACACTAGCGAGTCTTGTTAGTTTGTCGTTTCTTTCAAGTGTTGCTTTTCAAGATGAATTGAACCAGCAACGTTTTTGGTGGAAGGTCTTCTCTCCTTTTCTCTCTTCTTCTCTTCAGGTTCACCGCCTATGCGACCTTTCACCGCTGCCTTGCCTAATGACGTGACCTCTCTTCGTCTCATCTCTTCATCCCTCTCTCCGGTCTCCCGGGGGATCATGTGAACGAGGGCTCAGAGAGAAAAGGGCCAGAATTGGTTTGCTCTCGCTGGCTGCTTTGTCTCCTTTCACCTTCACCTATGTTTGCCTTCTCCCAATTCCAATTCCCCTGGTCTGCTTCCTTCTCCAGTGCTTCCCTTCTTCTGCACCATCCACTTCCCTTATTATTACGTCCGTCTAATTATGTCTTTCAAAGAGTATGATGTGAATAAAGAAAGCCTCCCTCCCTCTATTTCTCTCTGCCCTAATGTGTAGAATGAAACCCAGATGAAGCTGGTTATACTGTGGGAATACTGATGGCAGGGGGAAGAGAGAATGAAGCTTGTCACAAGATGCATCTTACAGACTACAATAGAAAAAAAAAAGAAAAAAGAAAGGAGTTCATATTTTTAATTCCAAAGGCCTTCGTGTGAAATTGGCTCAGATGCTCCAAAGATAGAGCAGAACAATATATTTTTTTGATCTCTTATTCCAACAACATTGTTTTATTTGTACATTACTGAACACGCCTGATGAATAAGCCCCATAACTGTGAGATTTATTGTTTCTACGAGGCCGCTTATTTTAAAACATTATAGGTTTTCCTGCGTTTTCATTGCAGCATGATTGCCCCTGATGAAATTGTCTGCGTCAAAGTCACAGCTCAGCCTGGGGGGTGGAGTAAACAGCCCTATTAGCTGTTAACAAAGCTTCCCAGATATGAAACCATGCCTGCGTTTGGTGCTAAACCCAATGGGAGATTATCCAGACTGCAAATACATGGGCGACTGAGATGCCATTTGTACCATACAACAGAGGGCATTTCATGGGCAGAGCGCTGATCCCCTTACTGGTGTGCAACTGAGGCAATGTAATCCCAAATTATTTAACCAGATTACCAGAGCAGGAGAAAAAAAAAATTCTGCCTTTGAATTATGTATGGAGGGGTTTATGTGGTAAGATATGAGTTCCAGTGTCAGTGTGATTATGCCCCTTTCGGGTTGGACAATATTCTGCGGCAGGATACGGTCTGCAGATCTTATCAGTGCACAGGTGAAGGACGAGAAGCCATACATTCACAGAGAAGATTTCATTTCTATCTTGCATGGGCAATTGTTGCCCCCAAATGCAGGGCATTCAATCGCATGACATCTCTTTCCTTTTTCTTTTTTTTTTTTAAACTCTTGCCTCTATTCAGGATGTTTCTTTTTGGAGCTCAACTTAACAAGGCTGGAACTGAAAGCCAAGAAAGAAAAACTGTTTGGAATAGAATTTCTTTTTTTTTTTTTGGCAAGCACTGACGTAACAAAGAATACTTTGGCATTTTTGTTCTGATGAGCGGAGATCACATTGCCAGAAAATAAAGGCATTTTGGCAGGAAAGTTTACTCAACATTGATTATGTGTGAACTATCACAGACTTTCTTGCTGTAAATTAAATCAGTGATTTGAATTATGGTTATTTTAACTGCCAGATAAATGTTTCTCAATTCTAAAATACAGCTGAAACTGAAAGCTATATTTCTATCTTTTCTTCTTCGTCGTCTTCTTCTTCTTCTTCCTGAAAAAAAATAGCATCTACTTTGAAAGAGACAAGATGGCATGAGAAGTAATTTTCAAACACAGTCGCTGACACGAAAATCCTTCTTGATTCTCTGACAGACTTGTTGGCATCACTCTTGCTAAATCTGGGACTGTTTGTGATATTATCTCTTGTTTATATCCTTGTCTGGTGTCTTTTTCTTCGTCTGTGTGGCTGCAGAGCTGACAGCTTCCCAGCATTTGCTTCTTTTGACAGCTCAAACTGCAGCCTAGCCAAGTGGACATGCTCACAATAGGTATTTTTTATTTATTTGCCTTGACAAGGACTATGTAAAACATGTCAAACACCAAGTATCGACAACTTTGTTTCATTATTCGATTTTTCAAGTTTTGTTTTATGAAGACTGGATTATAAAAAGTCTTGTGCCACATTGTGGCGCAGTGTTTAGCGCTCTCGTCTCAGCAAGAAAGTCGGGGGTTCATATATGGTCTAGGCCTTTCTCGTGGAGTTTAAATGTTCTTGTCAAGAATGTGATTTCTCAGAAAATTCTAGTTTCCACCCACCGTTCAAAAACATTTTGGTTAAATGGTGACCCTAAATTGTGAATGTATCTGTTGAGTTCGCTATATAATGGATTTACAACGTGTTATTTATTTATTTATTTATTTATTTATTTATTCATTTATTTATTTATTTATTTATTTATTTATTTATTTATTTATTTATTTATTTATTTATTTATTTATTTATTTATTTACACCAAGACCATCACATATCACCATGACAAAAAGCCGGATGTTTTCTTCTGATAAGCAAGTACGGTATATACTTCAGATATCATTATTACAATTATTTGATTTTGCAGTTATCAGATTGTTATGATCATGCAAAAAATATGGTCATTGTGTCATTCTAATAATGAGAAATATTAATTGTTGATGGAGGATCATGCTTTGTGGCCAGTTTGAGTTAGAACTGTTTTCAGTCCCTCTGGGACTCTGCAACAGAAGCGTTGAAAACACGCGAGGCTGTCGCTCGCCACGATCAAGATCCATCATCCATCCCTGCTGTAACACCTTCTTATGGTCCGGCTTTACCTGAAGCTTTGTGATATCACCTTCATCAGGGCTGTTTGTTTTGGAGCAAAAAGACCAAAAGCATGATGAAAATTACATTAAATGAGCATGATTCAAAACTGTAGTAGACACTAAAGATAAAGCAGGGATATGCAGATTTATCAATGTGATTATGTGGAACAAGTTCTTAATTTAAAAAAAAAGAAGATTTAAAATCTGCATATAGTATATGGAAAGATACTATGCAGAAAGATTAATTAAAACACAAAAATCTGACTTTTTCCACTCTAAGTCCATTATCAAAATTGAATTAAAATAAAATAACTTTGTTAATCAGTAATGAATCCTCTTTCATGCAGCACATCAGACAGTCGGCTTTGTAAGCCTGTCCTTCAGGCTGCCATATTGTCCAATGATGCAAGGCTGTCCAGATCACATCCATCGCCCCTCTGCCTGCTGCAGGCACCTGGCCAGCTATCGACCACAGCTCACTCATGGTTTTTGGGTCACAAGCTGTGACAGGAAAGCAGATGACTTTCCTGTCCTGTATCCAGTACTGAACCACACACACACAGAGTGAAGCTCCACAGGAAAGAGAGAGGATTTGCTGACCACTGGCTTTGTTTCCATTCTGACGGCGCTGTCTGTCTGAGGCCAGAGAGATTGTGCAGACGTGCTTCAGAGGCAGAGGGAAAGAATGAAAGAAAAATGGAGAGTGGGAGGAAGACAAAAGAAAGGGATGACAATGGAGGAAGACAAATAAGGGAAGAAGTGGGAAGCAGAGAGAAAGTGAGGCTGGTTAGTGTTCACGGACAAAGAGAGTCAGAGAGAAAGATAAAGAGATGGAAGAGGAAAGTAATCATCTTAAAGGTCTGAAGGTCTCAGTCAGACTCCCTCGCTGTCCTACGGCAAAGATGAATGCAAGCATTAGCTCCAACTGAGTGTGTGTGGATGAAAGATGAACACAATTTCAGCACTGACCCTAAGGGGTAAAAATCAGTAACAGTTGAATGTGAGTGTAGAAACAGGATGACAGCATAGTACCGCAACGGAACTGCCCTGCTCCTCTGCCTCACACCACGCATTCAAACAGTAAGCCGCACAAATGCTCTCCCCGTTGTAGTTTCTCCGTATTCACTGGGAAGTTCTGGATTCTTTCTTTCTTTTCTTTTCATTGGCTGCAATCAGAGTCTTCTCTGTGCCTTCATGCTGACAACTGAATATGATCTGGCACCGGCATTCAGAGAACTGTATTCATTTGAGACTGTTTATCCCAGTGAAGGAGCCAAAGATATTTTAACACGACAACTCACATTTGACTAATTTTACTTTTGTACTGATGATACACTTTACATGGCATAGAAAACCTGGAGAATTGTTGAAGTTTAAGAATGCTACTGTTGCTTCTATTATATTAATCTGATAGAGAAGACAACTGATTTTCTTTTTTGACTGCACATAAAAAGGGAAAGTTGAGGCTAAACAATAAATGTCTCTATCTATAGAGCACATTTTACAGCAACATACATTAATAAATGAGACACACTCCTCCATTGACACACAAAAATTATATCAATCTCCATGTACGATGTGAGTCCTGGTGTACATTGCTTTGTGTGATTTTTGCCCAACGACACTTCAGCATTTGAAATGGGGATCCAACCGCCAACATTGTAAACAGAAGACAAGCCAATCACCACATTTTACAATCAAACTTGTTAATGTGTGTAATTCTAAGATGTCTTGAAGTAATTCCCCTATTAAACATTGATGGAGATTTAACAAACAATTTAACATTGATTCTTTACTCAACTCCTCACAATATTTATTATCTTAATTGTTACTGTTTTATATATTTCCTACACAATATTTTAAGTTGCTCTGTTCTTGACAAAAATATAACAACACATGAATGTCAGTTGAGTGAGTAATATTGTGGGTGGAGTCAGGTCTATTCCTCATCCAGCCATCTTTTGTCCCACCCAATAGTAAAGTTCAAAGCAATTATTTTCAAAAACAGGTTTCACACAAACCAAGCAGAGGTATCCAGAGAGGCTCAGGAAGAAAAGTCCAAAAACATGAGCAATGAAGAGAAATGTGGGATGTGTAGACACAAGTGTATTAAAACAACCTGGCAACATGAGGGAGGAGGGTTTATTTACACTGGGGGAGGGAAGGACGCTGGTGAATCACATTTGGGAGAATCACAAGCAGAGGGAGGACAAACAGGAAGTCACATGTGCATAGATGAGAGACAGGTGAGAGTCACAATAAAACATGAAGAGACAAAACAAGTAAGACACATGAACTTGACCACGATATAAGGCATACCTGACATGTTTTTGGATGCTTTAACCTTTATTTGAGGTGAAAGTGAAACCCATCTCAGTGCGGCCCACCTCACCTAACTGGTGATAATCTGATGTACACGTCATGCTCAGGTATAAACATTGACCATGACAACATTGCCAAAAGGCAAACAGAGTTAAACTAAAGTCACTTAGAGATGTACAGGTGCCAATAAGCTACTTCAAATCTTACAGCAATCACACAATCAGTCAGCTTTAACTTTGTGTGTGGACGATGCCAACTCCTGCATAAAATCTCTGGCTCTTAAGATGCTAAATGCTTCACTACTTCCACCAGTCAATAATTAACTGTGTTTGTGTGTTGTTTGTTGTGAGACAAGCTCTGAATTGGAGATTTTATATCCACTGTTTTAGTAGGTAAACAGAAGCAAACTGCTGTCTACCGCATCTGAAATTGATGCAGATGATGGTTGCAAGAATTGCTCAAAATGGCACGAAACTGCAATAATTAGCTAGAAGTTGCTACAAAGCTTTGTGGCGGTGAAATGAGATGGAATCGAGTAATAATTGTCCGTGGGTTTTACTCTTGGCTACTTGTGACACCTTTGACAGCGTAGTGGACTAAATGTTCCCATTCCATCTGTTGTACAGACAGAAATGATCAGTTGGGGTGACTTTAAACTGCAGAGTGTAATATCCAGTGTCTACAAAATATAATTATTGGCTTGAGCTCCCTGTTGGCAGTACACACAAAAGAATATAGGCATTGAGGATTGGACGTTATTCACGGAGGCAATCATAATTAATCTCTCTTTTTATAAACATTTCTTTGGCACTAAGCTATCTTGGAGCCAACCACACAATGGTTTGCACATTCTGCAAACTATGCCTGCTTGCTCTTCTTTTTTCAACTCAAAACCGCTACTTCCTTGTAACATAACTGCAGTATATGCATGGTCTCTTAATTTGTATATCACTAAGATAAACTGGACAATGTTTTTTCTTTTTCTTTTTCCTCTCACATTTTTCATGAGGCTCTTGCTGGCAGCTGTCTACTGAGTCTGGCCAGAAAACTTGCCCTTGCTCTTCTGCTCTAATTCATACTCATCCCGAGCTCGGCTCCACAGTGCAGAGCTGCACTGTAGGTATTACACACATGGTGTGTAACGCTCTGGGCCCGATGGATGAAAGCTGACATAACATACATGTACAGCAGTTGATCAAACATGAAACATATTGTGCACGCATCGAATGTGTAAAATAAAGTGAGAGAATGAAGCACCAGCTGTGAATGTATTATTCATTCAGGTTCAAGTCACAAACAATATAGCATCAGCAAAATACATTTTGCCCATACAGGATCAAAAAAAAAAAAACCATGTACTTGCACCTATAAAGTTGTGTACAAGTAAACTTTCTTCAGAAGGTGAACTAGTATTCACTCCACTTTCGTGGTGTATTTTCCCATCAGAGGAAAGGTTGTTTTTTTGTGTTTTTTTTTTAACAACAAAGAAAAGTTGCCACAAAAAACTATGCAAAACCTTATTTTGGCCATTTTCTGAACCTGTGCCAGGTTTTTAATGTTTCATTCACAGTCTTTCTTTATTGAATAATGTATATGAGGCAAGAATTTTGTCTCTTCCCTCTATTTATACAGTCGATTTATTTATTATTCATGTGTTGATTCATGTGTTAAAGCCATTTCATGCACATGAGCCATGCTGAACTGCAGCAAATCAAAACTGAACTCTCACTGCTCCGCACAGTGGCACAGACCTGCTTGTTCCTTTTCGTTGCACACACTCTACTTTCAATTTCAATTCCACTCATCATCCTTTATATGTAGAAGGGCCTGGTCATGTTAATGCCCTCAAGTTTTGTTTCTCTCAGGACTTTGTTTTTGGTAAGCCATTGTCATCTCCAAAGTCATCATTCATATTGAAAACAACATATCATAGCGAACCTAAAAGGTTTTCTAGTGACTGAAGTAGTTATCACACATTTTTGAATACGGAACCTGGACTAAAAACGAGCCTTAATATATTCCTTTACAAGTTTACATAAACAGCTTGGGCTTAAAGTGCTTGCAAAGTAAAAGTGAATAAAACAGCAGCGGTTCTCCTGTTATTACTCGAAGCAACAAACCAAATTGATTGAGCAAAAAGAAACCACTGATGCAAATTCTACTGTTTGCATTGATTATCAGTTTGAGGATGGAAATTTATGGTGCATTCGTCAAATTAACAAGAAATGAATAGCAAATTTGATATTACTTGTATATTTTTTTCCTGTATGAAGCAGTATTCTAATGGCCAAGACATCTTTACACATAGAAGATTCAAGGAGCTATCCCCAGGCATCATGCTCTACACGTCGACCCAGCCCAAGGGCACCGCAGGCATAATGACCTGTAAGGTAATTATGGCATATGTGAGTAGAATCATAGCAATAATACAACTGCCATCATTCTACTTGCATTACCAGCCTTGATTCTATGCTTAGCTTAGCATAAAGACTGGGTGGTGAAAAAAAAAATACATTTGGTTTTAGAAAGCCACATAAAATGAATTTATACTTGAATAAGAAACATTTGTTTTCTACAAAAAAAAAATTTTCTGAGGTGAAACCCTTGTTCCAATATTACCATGCAAATAATTTAAATAGGGCCATTCATTTGTTGACGAAGTGAGCTGAGACTGATGTTGTGCATAATCTCTGTGGACTTTTGAGTTACGCTAATTTAAATGAATGATAAAAGAGTCAATTGTAAAATCCAGAAATAAATACACGTTTTCGCATTACTGTTTCATTCACAATAAAGTCAGGGGAAGTTTGGAACAGAGTTTGATCATTTGAAAAAGGGCTGAGTTTGACTCAAGGTTGTTAGTTTTAAAAATCTCAATCTGTAATATGTCAATCAATACTAAGCTTTTGTAGAGGAAGGAGCTTGAAATCAAATTACATTTAAAAGTGATGGGGATGTTGAACTTTCATATGACAGTAATACTAAGTCAGTTAAAAAAGAAATATATCACCTTTCTTGGAGGAGACTTCTTATTTTTTCTCTATTTGATTCCTCTAAAATTTGGAATATAATCTAAAATCCTTCTTTAAAGAAAAAGCTTTTAGTGAGGAGGCTCCATCATGTATTTTTGAGCTGATAGTCCCATAGAACCCCAGCAGTTCACTTGTGCTGCTGATCTTGAGTTTCTAGAGTTTCAAAACTGAGAATGGGAGGCCGAGTTTTCAGCTATGAGCCTCGTTTCATGTGGAACCAGCTCCTATTGACATTGATTAAAGCTAAAGCACTTAGGACTATGACATAACACTGCATGAGTGTATAGTATAGTGCAATACATGGCATATAATGTTAAGGATGAACCTGTTGTAGGTTTACAGTGGAACGATTGAAAGAGACTCAAGACAGTTTGGTGAGAGGAAATGTGCTGACTATAAAGACATTAGAAAAGTTCCTCCGTTTAATTTCAGAGTTCACAATGAAGCAAAGAATCCACAGTATAATTGGAATTATAACCAATCGATACACTATTTACATCAGGAGGATTTCCTGTACATCAACCACCAACATACAATTCCAAGGGGTTAACGTTCAAATTGAGTCCAAAGACAAAACGACAGATTCAAATCATACAAAGTCAAAAGTTGTCCAAAGGGTAGATATGAGTGAACCAGTGGGAAACAGAGAAATTGTTACCAGGGGATTATTGCAAGTGTGTCTGCATACTTATTGCCCATGAACAGCTATGAAATCTCAAATACTCCAGATCTAGATGGGAATGTTCACCGAAGACAAATAAAACAAGAAGGGATTTTTTTGTGTGTGTGTGAAAAGGACCTATTGACAAACACTGCGTTACTTTCTCTTTTTTCAAGTTCAATTCAACCTGCTTTGCTCATGAATGTTACTTCAAGATAAAGTTTGCAAATATGAAATGGAGAATACACTTTATCTTAAACAATATTTAATACTGTACTTTATGATTTATTTATATATCTGATCCATCCATACATACATCCACCTTTCCTACTGCTTTATCCAGTTCAAGTTATCTCCAGATGATAAATCAAAAGGCAGTCCCAAATAATCAACTTAGTGTGGTATTGTCAAAACTCCAAGCTACTGTCAATATGAATGGTCCTTTTTTGATTTATCTGACATCATGTAACTACACTGTTTTTTTTCCCCTCAAGAACCCAATATATGAGAGCTGAGTTTCCCTAAAGAAGCCAATAATATGCTGTATGATATATCTTTGACTACAAGTCACTAAATGTAAAGCACAAGATGACTAGAATTTTTAAATTATTATTTACTTTTAAAATACTTTTAAAACATACAGATATTTAAAATATATACAGAAATCTTTTTTTTTTTTTTTTTTACAGAATATAGATTTTAGACATTAGTTTTAACATAAAAAAGTATATCTAACATTAGTAACTGTTACTTTAGTTCTTTTAAAAGAAGCCATGAAGATGAATTCCACTGTGTGTGAAAAGGTTAAGTAGTCAAATCATGTATCAAACATGACTTCAGGACTGCCTTCAGTCACCTGCATGATATCGCTGAGATCTGAAACAACTCGGCTTTCACTGACACTCCAAATAAAACTAGTCCATGAGATTGTTTAATCTATATGACATATTTTGACTCTTCAGCATCAGGTAACTTAACAATAGGGCTCCAGTTGATCGAAAATGAGAAGCACAGTGGTTAGCATCAAAAAATGTGTAGTTAGTAAATTCTCTTTATTGGCCCTTTGAAATTCAGAAAATCATTCAAGTTCTTCAGACGCACAAAACCCTTGATGATCAAGCTCCATTGTACCTCAAAGGCCTGATAGAACCTGGTTATCCTTTTCAGACTATTCCATTCTTGGAGAACTTTCTTACTGGAAGGTTAAAGTGGTTCTGAAGTCAGATGTGAGGAAGAGCGTTCAGCTAATCCCATTTTACTTAAAGGAAGCTAACAGCCCGTTTGGTTTAAATCCCCCAAAAAGTACAGAAAGATGAACTATTTGATGATATTTATAGTACATGCCAACTGCTTTCATGGTTATGCTGCAAAAAGGTTTAGTTTGCCGAGGAACTGTTTCCTCTCGTTTCCTCTCCATGCATTTATTATAGCACATCTTAATGTCTCTCAATTCATCTTGCAATCTGAACACATATCCACTTGCACTTTTGCTGCAGTTCACTTTGTTACTCCTACTAGTTCCGAAACTATTGTCCCTTGACTGACCAGACTCTGATATACTGAGTGATTGTTATTCTTTATCCTGCTTGTAGTTAATGTTTGTTTTAGCTTTAAATCCTTTTACAAATACATAACTGGACAAACATTCTCTCCCCTGTCACCCGTGCTTGCTAATGTAGGTGTTAATAGGTTTGTTTGCTCCTATATTTCATTATGTGTTTAACCTTTATGTTAGATGCATTGGTGTGCTGTTTGTTTTTGAATTGTTAAATTACAAAAATAATGAATTCCTGAATAATATGTAACACTTTGGTGAGTGCAGCATTTCTGCATTGAAACTGCTGCACTTTCGAGAGATGAGTGTTTACATGACAACAAACAAGCAAAATGGCCTCCTCCAGGAATTATTATTGTCAGAGTGCAGAAAAGTTTTTTTTTTTTTTTTTTATCACACATATTAACCACCAGATGGGGGGGAAAAAATTCTCTGGAGATCTACATAATGTGAAATTGCATTTATGCACATTTTATGCACAGTTGTAAAGAGAGAGCAACAAAAGGCTGTGTCCCTTTGCTCATCCACAAAAGACCTCATATTTTCTGCATAAATTGTCATGACCACGTTTCAGCAGTTCATTGTGAACTAACATTACATTTTGGTCCATCTCTGTTAAAGAAAGACACAAAATGTAATTGGATGTAAACTGCTCTTTTAACAAATGTTCTTTTCTGAGTTTCTCCTAAGGTTAGAAACATTAAATCACAGAAAGGATTATTGTTATCCCACATCCCAAATACTGTTCTGGGTGGCCTGTTTGCCTTCTTATTATAGTGTGTAAATTCTAAACGGTGTAAACATTCAAATAAAACTGTTTGGCAGGCAGCTGTCTGATGCCATGAAACCCTGTAAGACAGTTCATCATGTTAACACTTTAAATTTGTCTGAAAGAGGTTTAATCAGCAATGGGACCAAATAATCACTGGGATTTAGTTGTTTACTGAACTGGTGTGGCTACTTTTGCTCATATATTTAATGTACTGCTGGGTTTGAAAAAAAAAAAAGAATAGTATTGCATGTTTCTAGTTTGATTTAGTCTTGTCTGATTCAATTGTTTCTTTTTGCTCATGTTGTCCTTTAGGGTGTTAATAAATACCAGGGGCTGCCAGGAAAGACACACACTTCAGAAACCCATTGGAGCTCAGTGTGTCACTTTCACACTTTGGCTTTGCATCCAAAAATAAAAACAAGCCTGTTGCGTTAACTTTAATCTCCAGTGGGTTGGCTGTCAACCGACTTGCCTCTTAGTTAGTTTCCATTAACCAGCTAATTCTGAAGTTGCCATCTGTATTTTAATCCATTCCAAATACAGCTAGAAAATACAATTCATTTATGCTGACCGTCAGGGACCAAGCAGTTAGGATATGAGGTAAACAGTAATTTTCTCAAAAGTGGTTCTTATTTACCCCCAAAAACTAGAACTTAAATTTCTGTGACAATAAAAGAAGTAAAAAAAAAAAAACAAACTCAAAGTAACTCCCAAACAGAGGTATTTACAGAACAAACTGACCTCACTGTATGAGCTATGAGTGAGTCTATATAGTGGCAGGGTAAAACCAACTAAGACACAAAGGGGGAAACTCAAGGAAAACCTTCTGGCATAGCAACGGATGGTACGGCTGATTGCCTGGGCGTCGGCATAAAAGAGTCTCTGGTCTGTTGCCCCGCCTTTTGCCACTGCAGGATGACTCCTCCCACTAGGTAACTCAAAATAGAAAAACTTAATACAATAGAAATGTGATCCTGATAGTCTTCCCATGTGAAAATGCGTGCACTCCATTTACACAGTGCAAGACTAGAGAAAAAAAACTATAAATAAGGTGAATAAATTAAATGTGTGGCGTGGATTTGAAATGCTTGGGTTGTGGCCGCAAAATAAACAAGGAAGTGAAGTGAGGTTAGGTGAGTGAGTGACGTCACTTTCAGCCTTCACTGTGTGGACTCGTACATAACACTGACACTTTTCTTGAAGTAATATTCACACAGAAACACATCCATGCCTTTGTCACAACCTGACTGGATGAATATAATGCAATTCATGTAGGGGTTAGTGTGTCCTCCACCTTTTGTCTGTTGCTGGTCAAAAATACTGCTGCACGTTTTTTTTTTAACTTGCACACAAACTGGGGTACAATGCAGAAGTTTTAACTTCATTACACTGGCTTCTTGTGCATTTTAAGATTGTTTTTTTTTAAAAAAAAAACTTCTATATGCACTGATCTTGACCCACACTATCGCAGAACTGCTGCATCATCACTTCCCTTCATGTTGCTCCAGGTCAGTTTAATGACTCCTCCTGACCAAATCTAGAATGAGCCACAAGCTCACAGGGGACCAAGCTTTTGCAGTTGCAGCTCCAAAACTTTGGAATAGTTTGTCCTTGCACATTGGGCAGGCCTCCTCTATCACTCATTTTAAAACTATTTCTTGGACTTTTACCACAATAGAGGACACAGATAATATGCTTTGCTTTTTTATTTTATCGGATCATACGCTGTATTTTTTTAAAAATAGTATTTTATGTTTTGTTGTTTTATAACAACCTGAATATATATACATGGACACCTAGAAAGTGTGTAGTTTTTATTAATGCATTTTTTTACTTACTTTACACCTTTTACAATATGATCATTTTCTCCAGTGATTTTAACTTACACATGGATGTTCAGTCAAACTACAAAGTCAGAGATTGTGAGGGAACTCTATGTCACCCCTGACGTGGCTGCAAATTTTATTGGGGCATTCAGCAATAATCCTCCAGTCATTTTAACAGAAAACTTCAATCAAGTCTGGAAGCAGTTGCTCTGCTAAAAAGAAAAAATTTTTTTGAAAGAAAGTACTTCCTCTCGTGGTGCGATGTGCCAGAGCAGAGCTGCCGAACTGTGGGAGGAGTCCAAGGGAGGGCCTACCTTGATTGGGATTGGCTAAACCCCAGATGACACTATATAGGGTTTAATGTCTGATTCGCTCGTTGGAGCAACACACTTAAAAAAATCAAAATCAAAAATCAAACAAGCCAGGGAGACAGATGACGGACTTTCTTCATTTGTGGGGCATCATTCCCAGTTATGGGGACACAAATTACTGTTGGAAAACCATTAGCAAATGAAATTTGCATAATACGACCCCTTTCAAAGAAATTCCAGGATATCTGAGAATATGAGTGAAAATGGAGGAAAAATAAACTCTTCAAAAAATATTAAATTCTACAAGAACAACTTCAAATGTAAAACACCACAGTCAAACAGGAAAGAAATAATAAATAATACATTTTCTTTTCTGCAATTGATCACCTGATCAATCCTGATTTGAATGAAAGCAGACTTAATGGTAATGACCACTTCAGGAGCAGATTTATTTTATTAGAGCCAGCATTTTATCTGACCAAAAAATTGTTTTCAAGGATCTGAAGGTCTGCTTTTACCTGGGGGAACACTGCACTGTTTTGTCCCAATTAATGCTGTGATGCTTTGTGAAGTTTTCTCCCAAATAAATCCAACCATCCGTCCATATGTCATTGTTCTTTGAGCAAGACACTGAACCTAAATCCAACGGAAGGACCCGAGATCCTTGCATAGCAGCAGCCTCCATTGGTGTAATGTATGGATGAATGTGATTAATAGTGTAAAGTCATTTGGGGGCTGTCCAAGCTGTGGAAAAGTGTGAGATAAGTGAACTCCATTTATGGACTTTGTGGACTTGATGGACTTTATTTGTCCATGTTTCCCTGGAAATGTTTATAAAGGCATAAACTAAAGATGGGTTGCCAGCAGATTGTAAAAAAGAAAAAAGAACTTGGCTACTGGCTCACTTTCACACTTTACTTTTGTTTCCCACAGATTAAACAAAATGATTGGATGATGTAATTAAAGCACTTTGGTTGCATTTGTCAACCTTAAACAGCAGGTGAGTGGCTGTTAATGCTTTCTTTTAAGATCCAATCTTGTTATACTTACTGCCTGTTTAATGTTACTTTTAATTTGAGCCACTTCGTGACTAACATATGAAACTGTCTTCTGTTGTGTAAGAAAAACACAGCATAATATGTGTTTTTTTTAGAATTATGTTATCAGCTTTATCTATGTTGTCCTGAATGTGGATGCTCCATCTGCCCATAGGTTGAAGTGTCCTTGAGCATGACGCTTAACCCTAAACTGCTCACAGTGGATGGACTGAGCACCTTGCATGGCAGCCACCTTCACTGGTGTGTGAATGTGCTTGTGACTGATTGAATGAGACTAACATTGTAAAGCACCTTGGGTGCTGTTAAGTCAGAGGAAGACGTGAACTCCATTCAACCTTTTAAAAGTTCAGAAAAGGTGTAAACATGAAATAAAGACGGATTTCCCCCAAACTAAAAAAAAAACCCCAAACAACCTCAAAGCTGAAATTGTCACTTTGGTTTTGTTTCACAAAGAATAAACAATGACTGGGAGAGTGGGTTGGTTTGTAAATTAAAAACAGCAGGTGAGTGGCTGCTCGTGCTTGTTTCTTGTATTTAATCCTGTGAGCTGTTAAAATATAAGTATCACATTCAGTCATAACGCGAAATGAAACTGGCCTGTTTCAAACTGTGAGTCAGAGAGACACAAAATGCTTCCGAGAGTTTCAGTGACCTTTCCTCAGCGTGATATCACGTTTTATTACTTCGTTACGAGAAATGCCTCAGCAACGATACACACGCGCCTGTAGTCAGAAAGAGTAGTTTTTCTAGTTTCAGCTACTTGTAACGGCAGGCTCCATCACGGCTCATCCCGCCCATCCGCGTCACCCATTCAAAACGCAGCCGAGGCTCGAGGAGGGAGCGTAAAGGCGGAGAGGAGAGCGGAGCCGAGCACACGCTCACACACTCCGGAGCAGAGGAAGAGGGAGCACCGCAGAGCCACTGAGGCTGGACATCCGTCACCCCGGCTCTTTCAACACATTCTTCACCTCTCTCGTGCATGAACGGCACACAACGCAGGATTTAAACGATGTGGACAGAAGTCGGAAAGCTC
>OMNM01000507.1:0-18311 GCA_900302745.1 Parablennius parvicornis
CCCCGAGTCCACCCTGTCACAGTGCCAGTTACTCAATCTGCTCAACACTTTATTGGCTCCAGAACTGTCATGGATTTACAGTGTTTTTGGTCGTGGGAATGTTTGCTGTCAGATTGTGGGTGCAGATAAAAAACAGTTCAACCCTGTGACATTCGAACTGGAGGAAGCATGTTGAACTGGTCAAGGTTAAGGAGACGTATTTATTTTGGTCAAAGAGTATTCTCACTCAGTATTGTTACTGTGCTGTGACTGTTTCAGACAAGATTGTGTTACGTGTGCAAACAGCTGGAAAACACTCGCATTTGAAACCCACTGGTCTTTGTTAAAAAGGAAGCTGCACCGTCAGGTTGCCCTACAACTGATATACTTCACTTCCTTTTTACACAATGCGCGGTGGCTTCACCGAGCTGTCGAGACTTCGCGTTGCTAGAGCTTGAACGTAACAGATGTTTATCTTTATTTACAAATCTATTAAAAGCCACCACTCTTGCTCACAATTAATTTCTTCATTTCTGTCTTTGAATTAGTTTGTTTGCATGAAACAAACTACTTCATCTGGGAAAGAGGGTGGGGAAAATAGACAATAACACTTCTATCTATTGTATTGCATTTATACACTTACTGGCCACTTTGAAGATGCACCTCACTAGTAATGTTTTCACCTTCTATACCGACTTATTTCGTGGTGGCATATATTCAACAAGGTGCTGGAAGTGTTTTTATTTCAGTCCATATCGATATGATGGCTTCATGCAGTGGCTGCACATCTGTAACGTCTTGGTTCACATCAAGGTGTTCTATTGGAAGCCATTGGACTAAACCAAGAAACCTGCTTGAAATGCTTTGAGCTTTGTGACACAGCATGTTGTCCCGTTAGAGGTATCCATCACAAAAGGGTGGACATGGTCCGCAACATTACTCAGCCATTCTGTGGCATTTACACTGACACTAAAGGGCTCAAAGAGTATCAAGAAAACAGCCCCACACCATTGTACCCACAGCCTGAACTGTTGATACAAAACAAGCTGCTGTTTATACTAAATTCTGATCATCTGAACAGAACGCCGTCACACCGGGCAGCATTTTTTTTTCTGTTGTCCAATTTTGGTGAGCTTGTGTGAACTGCAACTTCAGTTTTCTGTTTTTAGATCAGACGAATGGTTCTCTGCTGCTGTCCTCCGTCATCATCAAGCTTGTGGGTTCAGAGACGCTCCCCTGCATACCTTGGATATAAAGAGTGGTTGTTTAAGTCATATAACAGACTAGTAATTTAACTTCCATTCAATCAAAGTGTGTGTTTATTAATTTTTATCTTAACATGCGTTCATCATCTTTCTTATTTCCTGTCTAAATTTGATTCATTGACCTTCCTTCTCTCTTTGGAAATGATCTCACAGACCATAAAGACGATGAACTAGGGCGGCCATCAGTCGCACATACCTGAGTCAGCCAGTTGTGTCATAGTAACATATTGGTTTGCATGTTCTCTGTGGTTTTGACGCTCTAAGTCAACAAACATACACTCCTGCAGTATAAGCCAGTAAAAGGGTTGTAGAAAAGTTTGCTACAAAATTTTTTAACATGCAGAAAGCAAAATAATAAATCAACATTTTTTGTATGTGAAATTTGAAGTATGCCATTGAAATGATTGTATAGAAAAAATACAAATGAAATGAAGCTAAATTAGAGGTGACCTATGGAGGGTGTACCCTACCTTCTTCTGTTGTTACCTGGGATTGGCTGCGGCTCCGCTGAAAGTACCGACACATCCTGGTACCTGTACCGGACTCCCAGGGTGATGATGACCAGGAGACTCGCTGCCTTACGAATCGTCAGTATTCTCCTGACTGTGTCATTTTCTCTCCCTCCTCAGAGCCGCGCTGGGCCTCGGTGAACCGAGGCGTGTTGGTTTGCGACGAGTGCTGCAGTGTCCATCGAAGTCTGGGCAGACACAGTTCTCAAGTCCGCCACCTGACGCACACGCCATGGCCTCCTACTCAGCTACAGGTAAACAGAGAGACCTCAGTACATTCACTTCATACGGATGTCTTGAGCCCCTTTTTGCACTTTGAAGCTAAAGATGACATTATACTTGCTGTATTATTACTGCAGATTTAAATCCAGCGTGTCTGTTCAGGATAAATGTTGGCAGCAGCTGTGCGTCAGATCCCTTTGAGCTGTATTCAATTTGTTCAAATATAGCAAGCGCGGTTCAGGACGGGGATTGTTGCAGCCGGTCCGCACTCTACAGCTGAAATCAATGGGACAGGTTTTTTTTATAAGGTTTCTCATTTCACGTAGATGGTGCAGACATTATACAGCAACGGTGCAAACTCGATATGGGAGCACTCTCTCCTGGACCCCGCGTCTGTGATGAGCGGGAAACGGAAGGCCAACCCTCAGGACAAACTCCAGTGAGTCGCAATAGTTTGAGGAGTGATTTATAGATTAAAATGTTCCTTTGAACTTAATTGACTTTTTTTTCAGTTTGAAGTTTTGAGATACATCGCAGATTTTTTCCCCCCTAACCTCTGTGTCTCACGTTGCCCCAAATAGCCCAAACAAATCAGAGTTCATAAAAGCCAAATATCAAATGCTGGCATTTGTCCATCGCATGCCTTGCCGGGAGGATGACAGCTCAACAGCAAAGGATTTAAGCAAGGTGGGGAAGAAAAATTTGCTCCAAGCAATGAAGAGAAAACTGAACAGTATTTTTCACAAGGCCTCATTGAATTTTTGTCTAATATAATCATTCTCTTTTTCTTTTTTTTAAACCCCCAGCAACTTCATTCGAGTGTGCGGACCGGTAATCTGGAGACTTGTTTGAGGTTGCTGTCCCTTGGAGCACAAGCAAACTTTTTTCACCCCGTAAGGCTTAAAACCAATGTTTTGCTCTTTGCATTAAACTATACGGTTTCTTTGAACTGGGCATGGCTTGTCGCTCTAATCAACATCTCCTGCAGGAAAAAGGAAACACTCCTTTGCATGTAGCTGCAAAGGCAGGACAAGTATCTCAGGCTGAGCTGTTAACTGTTTATGGGGCTGATCCTGGAGCTCCTGACAGCAACGGGAAAACTCCGATTGACTACGCCAGGTGGGCCCGGAAACCCTTAAACCAAATGGTTTGGTCCTTCATTTTATTGAAATGTGCTGAATCACATTGTAAATGTATGTTTTCAGAGAAGCCGGGCAGCATGAGCTGGCCGACAGGCTGGTGGAGATTCAGTATGAACTAACTGATCGACTGGCTTTTTACTTGTGTGGAAGAAAACCAGGTAATTGATGAGAGAGTATTTAAAAGTTGTTGTGAACATCAACTATGTGGCTCTCCAAGCAGATACAAACAACTGCTCGTGGTGTTTAATTAGCCTTGCCTTGTGCATACTGCCCCTGTACTATTTTAAGAGCTGCTAACAGGAAAGGGTTTACATTTCCTATAAGTATCAGCAGTGATGTGGGAATCAGCCAGAATTTCTTTTTGATGCCTTTCAGATCATAAAAATGGCCAACACTTCATTGTTCCACAAATGGCTGACAGGTAAGAAAGCAGAAGCTGTGAGTTGGTGTGATGTGTGTTGAGATTTAGAGCATGTGTTTTAATTAACATGTGTTTGTGTCAATCGGTTTAACTTGATCGGAGGCAACAAAGTGAGTGCAGTGAGGCTTGTATTTTGCTCTCAGGCCTGTTGTGACACGCTGTTGAGCGTTCTGGAGTATCTGTTATCTGTGCCAGAAGAAACAGCTCCAGTTAAATAGGTGACATAGAGAACAGGTCTATAATTGCAGTGTGTATGTATGTATATATATTTAATCCCCAAAGGGATTAATAAAATATGATTAGTTTAATAGAATTAGTGTGTGACCCCAAACAACTAACTTTGAGCTGTAATTATAAATGAAGAGAAGTGCAGATAGAAGAAATGGTACTTCTCAATTAAAATGAAATATTTGATCTTTTTTTAATTGCTGTCTGTTTATGGATCAGAAACATGTGAGTATTACTAAAAAACTGTTTATTACTTAGATTGGCATTATCAGTTTACCAGTATATTGTTATGAGATGTTGTTTTTCCCTGTTGTAGCAGTTTAGATTTATCAGAACTGGCGAAAGCAGCAAAAAAGAAACTCCAGTCTGTAAGTATTTTTGATTTGAGAGATTTCTGTGCTGTGCTCTTTGTTTAGTTGGAGTCTGAAAAAAAAAAGGTGATTTGTACTTATCTTCTTCCTGCAGCTCAGTAATCATTTATTCGAGGAACTGGCCATGGATGTGTATGATGAGGTGGACAGACGAGAGACAGACGCAGGTAAGAAAAGCTGCTTTCAGGGATGACGTCTGCAGCAACAATTTAAAACAGGGTGTCAAACTCATTTTGGTTCACATGCAATCCAGTTCGATCTCAGTGGGGGCCAGACCAGTAACATGATTCCAAAATAATGTAAAGTCTGTCAACACCATGGGTTTTCCTTAGTTTTAGTGCAAAGAAGGATGCAATCTGCATTGCTGCCTACTACAGTGATTCCTGCTCAGATTGTTGTAGGCATGCGATAGTCCTGCAGGTTTTAGCTTGTATGTTTCCACAGATTCACTTCTGATGCTACTTTGCTAGCAATAAGGTAACAGCTCTACTGCTGGATCACTGATCTTACTGCCGTGAGCATTGGTGCCATCTGGAGTTCAGTTCTTGATGTCCCTGTTGTGTTAAGACGTCTTGTCTTCCTCAACCAGTGCGACCCCTTCTGGACGGAACATGAACAGCAGTTGCTTTAATTAAAAGAGTAGTTTGTGTGTCATCTTTGTCATTTTAACATTTGCGTACTTGGTCGGACTCTTGTGGGGTGCATGTTTGATGTCCTTGCTTTATATTCTACAAGTATTGGAGATTGATTCAAATCCTCAAACTATTCATCTAATGCGAATCTGTTTTTTTGCAGTGTGGTTGGCCACACAGAACCACAGCACTCTGGTAACGGAGACAACAGTCGTTCCATTTCTTCCTGTGAATCCAGAGTATTCGTCTACACGAAATCAGGTAACACACCAGTGCACAGCTTCCATTTGAGCTGTTTTCTCTTTTTGCACAGTTACTTTGCATTCCGATGGATAACGCTGACGTGGCTTCATGTTTCTCATTCAGGGTCGACAGAAGCTTGCGAGGTTTAACGCACATGAGTTTGCTACTCTGGTCATTGATATATTAAGTGACGCAAAGCGGCGACAACAAGGGAATTCAAATGTTTGTCCCAAAGGTAAGTGTATTTCTTTTGTTTAAAAAGAAAAATCCTCCTGACACTAAAGCAAAGGAATTATATATATTCACTGTTTCTCTTTATGCTCCTTCAATTCAGACAATGTTGAACTTATCCTGAGGACTGTGGCTACCAGGCATTGTAGTGACAGTCAGGACAATGACCAGCCCGACTATGATAGTGTGGCATCCGATGAGGACACGGATCAGGAGCTCCCCTCCAGCAAAGGCGACAGGACCAAGGTACTTTGATAATTGCTTCAAAAATGCAATCTCTTAAGGATGGACTCCCTCTTTTTGTGGCTTTACCGCTTTGTTTTTTCAAATCATCCCCCTCACCAGAGCCTGGACTCCGACCTCTCGGACAGCCCGATCACTATGCATGAGTACATGGAGGTGAAAAACGCACTCTCCGCCTCAGAAGCAAAGATCCAGCAGCTCATGAAAGCCAACAACTCCCTGAGCGATGAGCTGCGGCTCATGCAGAAAAAGGTATCCACCTCGCTCCACCAATAAGATCACTAACACCGGGGGGCCGGACTGGGTGAGGGGAGGTTGTGGGTCACAGCAGTTGATGGCGCGCCTCTCGTGTTCAATGCGAACCCTCTGTGGAGTGGAAGCCGCAGCCTGTGTGCTGCGATGACGGCTGAGCTCCATGAGCAGGAAGGCTGTGTAGAGAGAGAGACCAGGCTGTTGTGACACCCTGCTGGTCCACCCTCTGTTGTGGACCGCATGCTCAATCTGAGCTTGAATGTAAACTCGACATGTCCTGTGTGCTGGTTTGTGTTGTTTGTAGAAAACAAAATGCATCCTTTGTTCCAATTGAATAACACAGAGTTTAGGTACTTGTTTTTTTTTTTTTTGTAATATATAAATTAGAATCTAATGTTACTAACAACCAGCATGTGTTACTGAAATGCATGACAACACAGTGTTTTTGTGTTTTTTTGTGTTTTTTTTGATACATAGTGACTAACTGAAATTGTATGTGTGCACCTTGCTTCATCACATATACTTTTGTTTATTGCAAAGTTTGTTTTTGGATCATTTTCATCTGTTTTTCTTTTGTAACAACCTTTTAGTGAGTGTGGATTTATTCTTTGATGTACATTTCCTTGAAATTTCACTGAAAGCAGTTACGTACTCAGTTATTTTTATACCGTAGCATGCTAAGTTTGTAAATTGGCACAAATGACAAGAGTGTGAACGTTATGATTTTGACCATTTAAGCATGCTGCAACTTACAGTTTTGTGTCTGTATTTTTTTTTCTAATTATTTTAGTTTAGTGGTTGTTAGTGGTAGGAGGATACAAATCATTTCACTGTACAAAAGGCAGTCTCTCCCTCCTCATGTAAACTGTAGCATATTGTGTAAAGGTGTGGTGGAGAGTACATGCAGGTGGTTGTGATGTATTTGGGTTTCAGTCCAAGTTTCTAAAAAAAAAACAAAAAAACACATCACATTTTAACTTCATGAATCAAAAGTTTCATTCAACACCACTGGAGGTTTGTAACTAAACCTTTCTCCTATTTGATTTTCAATAAGCAACACACACAATGTTCTGTCTTCAGTATTCAAGGCAAGTTTAATCTTAACAAATTTCCATTTTTTCCCCCAATTGTTTAATGTCTCTTGTCTTGCCATAGTTAAGTCTGTCTTTACTGCAGCTGTCTGACTGTGTTGCTTACTTCTGCAACAATCTTTTTCTTGCTTATCACTTGCTTTGCATTTTTTCCACGCAGAGAAAATCTATCCCAAATGCACACGTCACGTTATTTGATTTTTAGGTGGTTCAGATAAGATGTAGTCTGTCCAAGAATCAACTGTATGCTCCTAGTGATTAAAAGCTCAATCTGGAGCTGGCCCAGTGACCAAGCTGTTATTCAATGAAGAATTAGCAACTTGAAAAGCTGAATAGATTTTTTTTTTTTGATAGAAAAATGTACCGGGTTACATTTAACTTGGGCTAAAAGCTTAAAGGCCATATGGAATGATGCCTGAATGTTCTTTATATTGACCTATTTCTAGTGAATATTTCTTTAGAGTGGAGAGGTGTGTTCCTGGTTTCACTGGTATTTTCAGTAACCCCTCACATTGGATGTGTAAAGCACAGGGTCTTTAGACGAGCTGAATTGTGAATATTTGAGTCACTGAGGCAGCTTCAGGTGTACAGGTTTATTGTTGAAAACCAAAAATAGCTCCTAACGTTAATGTTGGCAGGAGAAGTTTTAACGCAGCTGTTCACAGACCAAATCTATAACTGTGCTGTAAATTGAAGTAGGTCAGATCACGGCTTGCTTTGCTGAGAACACCTCTTAGTGTGTTGCTGACCGTCTCTTCCAGCTGCAATCTCTGCAAAGCGAGAACACATCCCTCAAGAGGCAGGTCACTACCAATATCTATCAGATCCCCAGCGGTACAGACTACCCTGACCCCTCCAGCCCCTCAGCCCTGAAACGCCGGCAGTCTGCGCGGGCCAGTCGGCCCATGTCTATGTATGAGACCGGCTCAGGCCTGAAGCCCTATCTCCCTAAAGGAGAAACTCCCTACCCAGAAGAGGGTATCCCCACCCTGCAACCCTTCCCACCTCATGTAAGTAAGACCTGTTCCCTGCTCTCCTTTGCCATTTCCCCTCTGTTTCCATGACGTCTCCTCATGTCTTCACCCTGTCCGCAAACATTCCATTCCTCCCTCTTTTTTGTGTTTTGTCTCTGCTCATCTACCGCCGTCTGCTGCCTCAAGGACAAGTCGGCAACAAGCTCTATGCCTTGAGTTTGGATGCCGTCACTCTCGTCACATCCCATTTTGTTTCGTTAAGGAGCGTGTCACACACATTACCTATGTTGTTGTTTGTTGTTTATAGGAGTGGTGCTCTATTGTTAGATCCAATCTAGTTGTATAAGTGAGAAGGTGCTGTTGTTATGATCAATATTGAAGGTTTGTACTGTGTTTCAAATTGATGAAGCATTAAAACTACCATACAAATACTCTGTGTTTTTGTAATGCATGATGAATTCACACACTCACGTTAACTTCATCTGTTCTCGGGTCCTCTATTCCCTTGAAATAACTATTTGGATAAATACGAGAATTTGTATTTTATTTTTCAGCTACTCTTCTTTCAATGAAATCCCTTCAAAGCACTCTCAAACAATTTCAGAACACTGCTCTGGACAAATGTGGGAGAATGATCAATAAATGTAATCTACAGAGCATGGATTAGTCCTGAAATACGTTTTCACAAAATTCTTCTTTTTGGTGATTCAAAATTTAGGGTTCTGTATTTAACTAATCCAAATTTCTTCATATCCCATCGTTGATATACATCTTATTTTTTACATTTTTATATTTTTATTTAGGCAGCAATGTGCTTGAGGAAGCATGTGGGACATCTAAACGCCATTCAGATTTAGTTATTTATTAAAATCTTTAAGTCTGTCCTAAAAATGTGATTCAAACCCTGTCTTTAGACGGAAAGGGGCGCTTTTGTGACCACCTCTTCATCCCTCCCCTCATTCCCATCCACCCTGTCTTGGTCGAAGGATGACACTCCCCAAAAGGTTAAGTACATGCTCACTTGGTCCACAGCTTGTGGGATGCAGCAAATCCACCGGGAGCTCCATTTTTTTTTTCTTGCTCCTCTGCCTTCGCTCCTGCTCCATGTCTGCCCCGCTGCATGAGCCACTCCACATCAGACACTTGTCTTCATCTGCATCACCCTCATTGCACTGCTAGAAAAGTTGGTTTTATAAAAAGCAGAACTTCTGCTGCTGATTGTTGAGCTGAGCAGTGATGCAGCACCTGAAAACCTTTTTATAACATGGTCATGATATAAATGTTCCACATATTTGCAAAACTTGAGTCTCTGGTAAGAATAATTTCTTTAACCTGTTTTCTAACAAACATGCTTCCTTTGCACAGCGAGCTTCTAACGACACACTTTCACTTCAACAAAACCCAAACACTGTTGATCCAGTGGCAGTTAAAGCAGAACAAACTTTCATCTAAACATTTATTTGCGCTAAGTAGACCTAAAGGAAGCGCCAACAATGCATTTTGTTCCGCATGAAAGAATTAGACTCTGTTTTTGGACACACTTCTAATGGTAAGAACACATTGTGCAGCAGCTTCAAGTTGCTTTGAATGTCTGATCGCCGTGAACCCTCAGTGGTGTGAGAAGCAGGTATTGTGTTAAGAGCTAAATAGTGCATGAGATTTAGTTTCCTTTGTGGACTCCTCTGAACCCCGACTTCCTGTCCTGAAATATTCACCCTCTGGGGTTTACTTTACTCTTCAGATTGGAGACTGACTCATTGGAGATGATGTCTAATGAGATGTTTTCAATTATGTGTTGCTGATTAGTAGCTTTGACCTTCTGATTTGCCACCATACATGAATCCAGCCTCACTTGCAGAACATGTCATATACAAGATACAAGTTAATATATTGATTTATTCAGCATTTATCACGGTGAGGTGGTAAGTAATTTTCAGCATCTTATTGTGAATAATTTGCTACAAATGTGCTTATTCTGTCGGACTAATTCTGTACTGAAATCTTTGAATTACTAATGTGCTTTCGCTTCACAGCTTCATTGGCCTGTTCAGCAACACCGACATCAATTTTTCTTGTTGTTCCTCTTGGATGTACTGTTTCATGTTTGCACAGTGAGAAGAAAGCGGTACATTTACAAGATGTGTTTGTTTTGTTTTTTGCGGTTTTATTTGACATGTTGGTGTTGAATCTAATGTTTCACAGTAGATATTCAGTAACAGATGTTTTGCTTGGGATGTCTGTCATCCCTCCTTCTAGGCATCAAAGTTAGAGAAGCAAAGCAGCATGCCCGAAAGTGACTATGACAACACGTTCAATGACTCTGAGGTGGAGGACTCGAGGTAAGAGCATCGCTCCCAGCGATGCATTGAACTCAAACTCTTCATGATGCTTTTTTTATTTTCCACAGCTAAATGAAGCTTTAAGGGATTTTTTTGGTGCCAGGAAACACTACAGGCTTTGGTGGTAGACTTGACTTCTTGTTCCTGCCTTTGGGCAGTTTCTGCAGGAGGAGCAGGTTGAGGAGCTGGATGGGAGAGGGCCACTCGATACCTGAGCTGGATGATGTGGAGATGGAGTCGGACCCTGCGCTTCCCAGCACAGAAGACGTCATCCGCAAAACAGAGCAGATCACCAAGAACATCCAGGAGCTGCTTCGAGCTGCTCAGGAGAATAAACATGACAGGTCAGGATAAGAAAAAGTTACTCGACATGTGTTTTATGTTGGCTTTCATTTTCTTCTTTTCATTTCAAAACCTATGTTCCTCTTAAAATCATTATGTTTGAGTTCAAGTCCTTCAGTTCCCCCTTTTCATTTCCCTGCCATATTCACTCTTCCTCCTCACTCTGCTGTCGGTGTTACTTTGGCCTTCCCGTCCCTCACTCCTGCGAGCAGACCATATGAGCGTGAAGGCGTGCGTCGGCTCAGGCACAGCCTGGGATGTTTCAGCACTTTGGTGCCCTGGGCCGAGAAGGCGCCGTCTCCCCTTCAACCGCTCAGCCTCCGGTCCCCCGACCCCACCTCCTGGTACTCTGGCTTCTGTCCCTGCCTCCCAGGCACAGTTTTATTTTCCTCTCCCTTTCACCTTCTTTTCTATCTCACCTGCTAACAGCATCTCTTTTTTTTCTTTGATGTGCTGAAGCACACTTGAATTCATTGAGTGACACCTAATGCCAAATACTGACTTAACATTTACTTTAGTTAGAAAAGGTAAGTTACAGCTGTGTCTGATTTCTTTTTCTCTCACTGTGTTTATGATCGAATAACTTTTTTGTGGATGTCATTCTGGAGTTTAAGATGATGATGCATGGTGTGTTGAAAATACTAAGCGATGCATTCCTTGTAATAACTTTATGGAATTCGGATATTTAAAATTTTTTGCTACTAATGTTTTTCTATAACTTCACATTTTTTGATTTATGAGAGTATGAAAACAATATGTTGAGCTGATCTGTTTTCGTGTTGCCTTCACAGCTTCATACCCTGCTCAGAAAGAATACATGTGGCTGTAACAGAAATGGCTGCCCTCTTTCCCAAGGTATGAAAACAAGCTTGTACATGCACATCTAAAGGAGAAAAACTGTTTTGTCAACTATTTCATAACATATACATCTATAAATACTTATAAAACTTTACTTTTGCTGATTATGTTGTCTGGTTAAAATAAAAAGGGAATCAAAACATGCATATAAAACAAGATTAAATGTGATCTACTACAGCTTATGTTTGGAGGCATCACAAAGAAAAATACCAGGATGTAGATGAATCTACACAAATATTTGAATTGCGATGAACCTTTCCTTTGCAGAGGCCTCGCTCGGAGACGGTGAGAGGATCTCTGCGCTTGTTGACTTCCAGTGCATGTCGGCTGCAGAGCGAGTGCCGGAAGGCGATGCCCTCAGAGGGCTGCCCGGGACCGGACATGCAGCTGGTCACTCAGCAGGTCATCCAATGTGCTTATGACATTGCCAAGGCTGCGAAACAGCTTGTCACCATCACGACGAAGGAGAATACCAACTAACAGCACTTACAGGGCTGCAAAGCCATCAGCATCTCAGTTTTATAACATATATTTTTATTGCGTTTATCACATCTTTCTTTTTTTGTATTTGTGGTATATGCATGCATTGTTTTTTTTGTAATTTATGAATATGTTTGGACAATATTTAAAGCCAACATTGTGAAAAGAGATCAAGCATCAAGGGAGAAGTCAGAACCTTTACATGGGAATACCCAGCTATTGTAACAGCACAATTTCTCTTAAGGTAAAATAATTCCTCTAGCCAGCAGTCAGAGGAAATATGTTAGGTGAGTTACTCCTGACATAAAAATTTACAAAATATCATGGAGCAATCCTTCATATCAGTGTTTTTCATTGGGAGTAGAGGTGAAGCACAGTAACTTGTGACAGCCACAGTCCTTGGTCAGGGTATTTTTCTGCCTCCGCTTGCCTCTGTCAGAGCCTCTTTAATTGCCTCCCCCTCCCACCTCTTTAGGAATTGCTTCTCCTGCTTGGAGTCTTCCAAAAGCTTGTGAATCCAAAAGCTCGCGCTCTCCCTCCAGGAAGGCTGGTACCTTTCAGGCACCTCCCTTGGTTTTGGGTTTATTATGTTGAGTTTAGTCTTGATTTTCTTTAGTTGAGCACTTTCAATAAATTATTTGTTTATTTAAAAGCTGTACCTGTTTCAACTTCCCTTCATTGGTATGCTCTCCAACGAGCCGGGCATAACAAAATCTCGATAGTGATGCAGGTTAACGCGATCAGTCCAAAGTCGCACACAGATGCCGTGAAGCCATAAATAGGTTATGAATTTCTTGCCATTGGATACTATCATGACACTCTCATAGCTAAAGGAGTTTTCTCTTATTTATTGCACTGTGTACAAACCACAAACATGAACGATCAAAAACAGACCTTTTGTTCAACTTTCTTTAAATGTTGGGAACTTTGGTTATGCACATGTTGTAGCGCTGCATTGCTAATGTCTGCTGCATTGAGAAAGCTTTTTCTGTGCTCTGTCCAAACGTAGCCTGCAGTGCACGGATTGCAAATGTTTTATGTGCGCACATTCGTTAAAATACCAGTAACTCTTGTTGGGGCGGAGGGGGGACAAGATGTATTCTTCACCAGCGTCAAGATGTTGCTGTGTTTAGTTGTAATGACTCAATGTGTTTCTTGGACCTCACATGGCGCTGCGTGCGGTGGTCTCGTGTGCCATTTCACTGCTGGTGTACTTAGAGCTGATAGCCATACATGTATGTATGCCCATGTGTCTGTCCTGTGCTCTGTTCTGTTGCTGCTAGTTTGGTATTTATGTGCAACATGTGGGACAGTACTCTAAATGTCTCCTGTATTATTGTGCAACCCGACGTTCATCCTCTCTCAGTGTTTCAGGATTCATTTTCACATCGAAATCCGATCAAAGTAAATGTCCTTCTCTGTGCTAACATGGTGTGCAGGGATGTATGTGATGCAGCTGGGTGGCTGCACTTAGGGAAAATAATTATTTTCTAAATAAACTTAATTTATAACTATACTATGTTGTAGGTGGTCATATAGTTATTCATGTCATGCTTCGGTTTTCAGCATCAAATTAACACAACACTCATGATTTGACGATAACTTTATAAATGTTGCACATTCAAATGGAAAATGTACACTCTGTAACTAAAATACAAAACAAATTTAGTCGATACAAATGTGAAAAGACAATAAATTAACAATATATGGCCAACAGAACATACATGCATGACTCATCTTTGAAAAGGCACTAAAGGATTCAAAAGTTCTAATTGGCCTTCAAACAGTGATGGTCTCTGTATGAACACAATAACTCAGAGGTTGAAGGTTTTCAACCAGTCAATAATTAAGTCTCTATTGTGAAGGATCATGTAAACATTGCATTGCCATATTTTCCACTGAAACTTTAAATATCGTGTGTTTTCAAGAGTCATGGCAACAATGTTTCATCATATCAGTCTTCAAACAAATCCCAAAATCACTTTAGCCTTAATCTCAAACACATTTTTGTGACACAGTGGAATCATGTCAGTCAAACATCGTTGTGGTCAATACTGACATGAGAGGGATTTACAATGGAAATTATTTAAAGCTGATTAAAAAAAAAACATTTGAAAACGAAGTGTGAATTCAGCCTCATGTCCAGGCTGATCGTGGTCTGCTGTGAATCTGAAAGAGACCGTTTTAGATAGATTTTATATTAAAAAAAATAAAAAGCCCTTTAAAACCTCCACTAGCAGGAGGAGTCAACAATCGTTTGATTTTCATTGTTTACCTTGTCCTGGTAGCCTTTGTTGGCCAACCTCTGCATCTCAAGCTGCAGCTCCTCTTCTTGCATTTGAAGGGCCTTTCTGTGCTCCTCTTCCTCCTGCTCGAGCCTGCGCTGCTCCTCCCACTGCTCTTGGTGCTGCTGCTCCACCTGAATCATGGAAATACAAACAATGTCACTAAAGCACACAAAACCGCAATGTGCTCAGATGTGGAGGTCTGGGCCAACCTGAGCGTGAATCTCCTGCAGTCGTGTCGTTCGCCGACACTCTTCTTGCTCCTTCTCCTGATGTCGGATCTTCCTCTCGTTCTCCAGCTCCTGGATCAGCTCTTCTCGTCTCTTCAGCGACTCCTCCTGAGCTTCACGGTTCTTCTGCATCTTCAGTTCAAGCTGCTGCTGTCTCCCCACCAGCACCTCCCCCCCCAAAAAATAAAAATAAATAGCAGCTTGTATTTTGCAATTTTTTTTACATTTTCGAGGCCAAAGTAGTCTGAAACAGGTTTACCTCATGCATTAGCCTTTCTCTGGCTCTTCTCTCCTTTTCCCACTGAGCTTCTCGTTTCTCCCATACGCGCTGGGCTTCTTCCCTGAAGTAGGTGGTACACGTTACTTTGTATTAGAAAAGGCAGCAGGAATGGAGTCCTGTAATGTCAACACACAGTGAATCGGGGAGCTCACCTGTGTAAAATATCAAACTCGGCCTCCCTCTCTCGCTCCAGCTGAAGCTGCTCTTCGATCACATGTTTCATCCATGCAGCATCTGCAACAGCCCTTTCCCTTCGCACAGTCTCCAGCCTCCTGTCCTCGTGCTCTCCTTCCAGCAGGGCTGCCAATATTTTACGATCGGCCTCCTGGACGGCACGTATTGATTGAATTTGTGCGAAAACATCAAGGGTTGAAAGTAGAAGGAATAAAACACAGTGTTATCAGTGCATGAGGTAGATTTACCAGTTCCTCCTGCACTTGCTGGGCTCTCCTCTTCAGCTGAGCTCGATACTGACGGATCAAGAAATGTCTGGTGAAACATAAATCCATTAAAGTCGTCATTGCCCCAATAAAGGATCATAACACTTATAGAAAAATGCTTTCTTACCCCATCTCGGTCTTCTTTTTCTTTTCCTCTACCTTCCTCCTCTCCTCTTCCAGGTTGTCCAGCTCCCACTGCTTCACCAGCAGAGACTCTTGCTCCTTTTTCAGTCGAGTGGCCTGAGAAGAAGCACAAATCAAAAATGTAGTTGAGAAGCACATTTGCAGGTCCATTTTGACAGAAATACTTTGTTGGGATTGCGTCTACCTCTTCTTCTCTCAGCTTCAGCTCTTCCATCTGCTTGCGAAGCTCCTCCCCTCTGTTACGCGCCTCTTCTTTTCTTTTCTCCTCGGCTTGCTTCATCCTCTCCAGAGCCTCTTTCCGGGTTCTCTCGTACTCGTTTTCAAAACGCTTCTTCTCCTCCCGCTCCACCACCTCTTTCTGCATGTTTTACCAGACGGGTCACTTACAGTAGGTGTCAAAACTTTCTCAATTATGCACCATGAGGAGATCGACCAGAGTCAATCACTGACTTGATACTGTGCTCACAGAGTACATGAACACGGTGTAATTAAAAATGGATTTGCTCCATTAATAATTACTTGCATAAAAAGATAATGAGAAGCTTAATGACCTGTCAGTCTATGTATCATCACTCGCCTAACAGAGGTGATGTCACTGTCACTTAGAAGTAAAAACAAAGACTATTTAATCATTGTGTCAATAAAAATTGATTGAGTGCACCATAACATGACAAAAAGATATGTAGCCTTGAACAGATAATATAACTCTGAATCAACACAAAGTGAAGCGCAGCGGCTTTAGATTGTCTTACCTGTTTCTTCTCAGATATCTGGCTGTGCCACTGGCCGACAACATGATCTTCATGTAATGCTGACTCCAGCTGCAGACAGAAGGAAGAAAGGAGGTGCGACACAGTCGAGACAGAGATACCGATGAACCCGAGTCTCAGTGGAAGGGATACCAGAACATTTTATTCTCTTAAGTCAACGTTGGACTCGAGTTCACAGAAGGTCTGAATCATGAGCCATCTTGGATTCCAGATCAAATAGACATCTGACCAAGAAGTGTCTGTTTTCACAACCTTTAGAACTCTTAAAAAAAAAAAAAAAAAGGATCAGTCACTAGATTCCTGAAAACATTAATCACTAAATCATCAGTCCCAATCTGAGTGACAAGGTTTTACTATTTACCACCCTTTGCATCGATAGTTGAAGCTCTCCTACCTCTCGCAGTTCTGGGGTGTTTTTCCTCCAGTGCTCTCTCAGCAGCTCTTGAGCGAGCTAGAAATAAAAACACAGCAATGATACAGATTACACACCAACATGGTAGAACACCAGGATACACGAGAATAATGAAATTGGAATAGATGGTATCTAATACCTTTTTTTTCCTTTCCTCCCTTGCTGAACGAAGCTCCTCAGTTTTCTGCACAAGCTGAGCTGCCACTGTGCCCCTGTCAGGCGTTAGCCCTCGGAGCTCCGCCTCGTACTGGTCCTGCTCTTCCTGCAGCATGGTCCTGAGCCTGTTCTGGCGCTGCTCCAGTCTGGCCTTCTTTTCCTCTGCCAGTTTCTGTTTGTGGTATGCTGACATGCTGAAGAAACGTGAAGCAAAAAAAAAAATTATTTGATTTCATTTATCGAGGATCGTGGATTGACTGTGTGACTTGTGTGTCAAATATTAACTTTCTGTTTGTCTGAATATTCTATACCTCACAACTGTATTACTCCACGCACGCAGACACAGGGAGAACATGCAAACTCCACAGAGAAAGATACCGGACGGTATTTGAATCCGAACTTTCTTGTTGTGAGGCAAGACCGCTAACCACTGTGCGGCCCACTGACTTCCAGCCCCTAGGTCATCATCCACTGATCCAATAATCTGAGAACAGTGAGGGAAACAAGTAGTAGGATAATAGCTAGTAATTTGAGGAAATTATCTTATTTATTAACATGTGGAAGCCAGAAATTGTCAAATATAGGTTTTGGGGAATTTTTTTAATTCCTATCATGGGCCATGATTAAAGTTGGGAGGGGTTGGACAAAGAAAAGGTTGCCATTTCAACTGTAACATTTATTGTTAACATCCATCCATCCATCCATCCTAAATCAAGGTCACAGTCAGAGCAACCTGGAAATCCACCAGTCCACGACAGGTCAAACACACTAGTTTTCACAACTGCAATCAATTTTGAGTCACCAGTTACCTGCAATACATATCTATGAACCCTGGGAGTAAACCAGAGTACCTGGAGTAAGCCACGCACACACAAGTAGATCACATAGAAAAGCCAAAGACAAACTTAAACCACGATCTTGCTTGAGAGTACAAGCATATCAGAATCTTAACCACCACATCACAACCCTTATTATTAACATAATTAAATAGATTCAAATTATCGTTTGACTGAATTGGTTTGCTACAAATGCCATATTCTATACTTATTCAACCTTAATAATCTACTAACAACATTAAGCAACACTACCTCCAAGTTTATATCTCAAATATAAAAAAATGCATTTAAAACATTATCGCTCTATATATTCAATCTCAATGATATTACACAATGGTATATACCAAAAATGTACACATAAAGAAGCAGTGGAACATTTAGTAAACCTCTTCCCGAGGACCTCAGCGTTCTAGACATTCCACATGCTCCAAGGAAATCTGATATATACGTATTTAGGCCAAAGACCAATCAAAGCTTTATAGACAAGAAGTAGCATTTTGAAGTCAATCCTTTGACACACTGGCAGCCAGTGCAGAGATCTAAGTTCAGGTGTGATGTGCTTCAGTCTCTTGGTGTTGGTGAGGACTCTGGATGAGCTGCAGCTGTCTAACAGTCTGGTGGAGAAGATGAACCTTCATCAAATGTGAAATATTGTTAGTGAGATCCGTGAACTCTTATGTACCTTTGCTGGTAGGACTGTCGGGAGGTCCACGACTCCTGTTTCTGGCTGCGGACACTTTGCTCTCTCAGATACTGGGCATGCCTGTCCCACTGCTGCCGACACCGGGCCTCCTGTTCCCGCTGCCGGGCCATCTGAGCGGCTACTACTCGGGAGCGGCTCGGCGCCGATAACGTGGGCAAAGCCATGGACCTGGAGCAACGTCCACACAATAGAGAGCAATACGATCAAATCCAAATCTTTTCAAATCCAACACT
>OMNM01000507.1:19594-30284 GCA_900302745.1 Parablennius parvicornis
TACTTATTACAGTAATTGATAATGTGTTCTACACTTATGGTGGCTTTAAATATAATGGAAGAAATTATTTCAAGACAAGAAATTTCTGTCTTAATAGCAATTTTCTCAATATTCCTAAAGCAGCATGCGTGTGTGTTTGTGTGTGTGTGGAGGGAGATAGAGAGAGAGAGAGAGAGAGAGAGAGAGAGAGAGAGAGAGAGAGAGAGAGAGAGTGTCTATGTGTGTGTCTGTGTGTGTGTGTGTGTGTGTGGCTTCTCCTCCTGGTGTCACTGACTGTGTGGCAGAGGAAGCCTGTGACAGTCTGTTGCTGTTTTCACTTCAGAGGTAAAGAGAGTGTCTGGACTTAGGAGATGGCTCTGCTAATGGAGCACCAGTTCAGACAGTTGCCAGCTGACAGACAGGTGGAAACCAGACCATTTCTGGAGGCTGTGTCATACCTACCACCATTCTTTGGTAAGTGAATTTCCCACAGTGTGACACTGCAACCACCATGTTGACAGTCCAACATGTATAGTTGTGCAGAAATAAATACAATAAAAAATTGGCTATAACACAAGGTTGTCAAACTCATTTTAGTCCAGATTCTAGAGACAGGTCCATTTATTCTAGTGGGGCAGTGAAGTGGTAATATGATTTTCATTGCGTACGTGTTTTTTTTTTTTTTTTTTTTTTTAGGACAACACTCCTTTCCCTTTGTTGTAGTGGAAAGAGATACTCATACATTGTGAAAACATTCCCAAATCATCATTTATCTTTTATTTTAACTGAAGAAATGTAACATTTTACAGTAAAATATATTAATAGCATTTGGCAATTGAGATGATTCCTGTGAATTATTGGAAAACTAATCCCTCCATTTATAGTGGTGTGAAGCCTTCATATGGTTTTCTTCACTAGCAATGAAATAGCGAGCTTTCACTGCATTATTGTGGATCTCTTGGTTTGCGTCTCAGTTCTGTGTTACATCTGCTACTCTTAATAAAACCCCTCAATCCCCAATAAATACATTTTCAACAGCGGTTAGTTTTGTCAGAGAAGGTCTTTTTTGTGAGTTGTCCAGAATGCATTGTAACCTGTGCTGGACTGTTTTTGCTGAAGGGACATTTTTTTTTTACACTGCTGCTTTACAATGTCAGGGGCTTCAGAAAAACAAATTACATTTTCTTAATACATTTTGTGTAACAGTGCTGGGTTATGATTGGATGCTCGTAGTGCTTATAGTATAGGCCAGATTGAAGCCTGCAAACCAGGTGATATCAATTATGTACATTTATGAATAATGTATAATTCAAGTCCTTTTGACTGTTAAATTGGTTGACCAAACACTTAACGATGCAGCTTCAATTTCAAATACCACCGATTGAAAGGGTCATTTTCAGCACTTTTGCATAACTTTCATGATTTCTTTGTTTAGCCTAAATTTTTGTCACAATGTAAAAGTTGTACAGAAGGCAAATCTGTCACACTTATCCAAAGCTCAACTAAACAATGCCACTCTTTTCAAATGATAATCTTTTTTGGATCGTATTTCTCTCCATCAAGCTGTCCACAATCCTTTAGCATGCATAATTTAATCCACTGGCCTGGATTTTAAGTTGTGAAAATTGATTAGTACGGTGTTGAGTTCCCCTTGCCCATTCACCAGTGGCACAGTGCACCAGGGCATCTTTGTGTGACTTCATTCTGTATTAATATGCCAAAGTTCCTCTATTGAATCTGCCATGTGAAACCCTTGAGAGGAACCAAGTCTGATGTTGATGTTAAACTCTTTCCTCCTTGTTGCCATTGTATTTCCTGACCTGGAACTTTCCGGGCCAACTTTCCTACAAGCCATTAATGTCCTGCTCGCTCATAGTACTGCATTCACATAGGTGTTTTGAATTAGGCTGACTAATTAGACCTCTTCTATACAGTCCTTGATTGAAACCTTCACAATCCCGTTAGTTTGGTAACAGACTGATTATGCATTGTTATATCCACATTATACATTTATATTTTGAGTATAAGCAAATTTCTTACTTGAGCAAACTCCTTTCTTGTCTGTATTTCATATCAACCTAAGATCAATGTGCACTGCAATTACTGCAGTGTGATGTTTTCAATTGTGACTTTTTATTTATCACAAGAGAGTGGAAAATATAGAGAGGGCCAAACAAGCCGAGGACATCTCTGAAACAAGATCTGGTGCCATCAGATTCGCACAGATGCATCTGATGGGCACAATAGAGATGACTTTGTCAAGAGTAGTTTCCACTAACAGCTCAGGAGCTGAAAAGTGTCTGTTGTGCGAACTGGTTGACCAGGAGACGCGTGCGGTCGGGACTCTAAATGTCTTATTGATAGCCGTCTTGTCACCAAATGCTCAGGTCCTGTTTTAGCCTACTTAACCTACACCAAATGATTATACCATGTTGTGAGAGAAAGCAATGACATCATGATTCAGGTAGATTCACTTTATTTTCAAGGATTATTGTCACAAAAAAGATTTCTGTGCAGATGCCATAAACACTATCCAATAGGATGTTTTATAGCAGGAAATATGCAAAACAACAACAACAACAACAACAACAACAACAACAACAACAACAACAACAACAAGACAATTATATTTAACGATATTCCAGTGCAGGCATGGCCAGTGTACAGCCTTTGATGAGCCCACCAGGGGTCAAAGAGAAATTATGACTCAAATGAAAATTAGTTTACATGATTGCTGCAAAAGAACTTCCTTGTTTTTAATTTTCTAGTGTACATGAGTTAAAGTTTACCTATTTGAACTCTGTTAAAAGGTTAAAAGGACATTTGTGTATTTGTATTGTGTATCAAATGTATTTGAAAATAGTAATAGCACTAGTTAAGTTGAGTTTTAATGACTTTGAATCATAAACAGGCTGTTTACTTTCATACACTTCAGTTTCACATATCCTCAAAATGACATTTTTATAAGTGATCAATGAGTAACCATTGGTTCTCAAATAATTGTCTCTGTTAAATCATTAATAATAACACAAAACTAGAAATATTAATGTAAGATATGTAGATTTTGTGTGTATTTGTCTTGTTATTCTTTCATTCACAACATGTGTAAATATTTCTCCTCAGACTGCCTTGGCTCAACTATCTTTGCACCGATCAAAGCTGACATTTGTGGAAATATCACGGTAAACACGACTGCTATAAGTGATATCTGCCTTTGTCTTTTTACTATTCTCACTACCTTCATACATTTGATTGTATTTCATAGAAAATCAAGGCAGTTTATGATACAAACCCTGGTCGCTTCAAGACTCTTCAGCAGATTTTGGAGGCAGAGAAGGAAATGTACGGAGGAGAGTGGCCCAAAGTCGGAGCAACACTGGCACTTATGTGGCTAAAAAGGTCTTTTACATTTTAAACACTGTAGCACTGCATGTGTTTGTTTGGTTTGGGAAGATTCCATTTATCGCAACTATGATTGTCTTCTTTTTCAACAGAGGTCTAAGATTTATTCAAGTATTCCTTCAGAGCCTGGTGGATGGCGAAAAAGATGACAACAACCCGAACCTCATTCGCGTCAATGTCACCAAAGCCTACGAAATAGCCCTTAAAAGGTATCATGGCTGGTTGGTGCAACAACTTTTCAAGGTAAGATCAGAGCAGTTGGACACATTTCTGTGAAAGACTTTGAATTGTTTCCTGGAAATTATATCTTTTTTTTTTTAACTCATCAATGGAGAGTAAATTTGGCCTTTTTCCCCACTCTCTTAGGCAGCTCTTTTTGCTGCTCCTTATAAGTCAGATTTCCTGAAGGCCCTCTCCAAAGGTCGGGATGTCAAGGAAGAAGAATGCTTGGAAAAAATCAGAAAATTTCTTATCAACTTTACTGCCACTGTTGATGCGATTTATGAGATGTACAATAAGATGAATGCCGACCTTGATTACAGAGTGTGACTGCAGGATGCTCATCTGTCTCCTAGATTACAGTCACCTAAAATCTGCAGTTTACAGCTCTGCAGTTCATTCATCTTTCTTGGTTCACATCATCTGAGAGCTCACTGTCGGACGGCATTTATAACACTGTTGTTACACATCTCATATTTGTGCACTTTTGAGCATGTGTGTGCCTGTGCTGGTTTCTTCATGACTCATTTTTCCCACTGAACTCAAGGATGCCTTTAAGAACTGTGTTTTTCTACTCCTCCATTGAAAAGTCATGTACCCTTATGTGAATAGTGTGTTTGAATTCACAAGTACAGTCAGACTGACTACACTCATAAATGTTTACAAATATACTGAGACTGAAAGTAGAATTTGAACCAACTACATTTATATAAAATCATTGAATAGGTGAGTTTCATAATGGACCTCAATACAAAGGGTGAGCAAATAAACAATCATATCAAGAAATGCAATGCACAAGCACTTTGTAAAACGTTCTTAGTGTTTAAGTGCATCCCACTAGTGTGCACGATGTTACACATATATATCACAAGAGAGTGAGAGGTGACACAAAGACATACTCCCAGAGAGACTAAGAATATTATTTGTTGTACATATTACTTTTTTTGAGATTGGTTGTTAGCGATAAGTAAAATGAAATTGATTTTATTTTTAAAACACGATTTATCCTCTGAACTAAAAAGTGGACATTCAGTTTTTAAGACACTTGATTAAAGAAACCACATGTTTTATCTTGTTTGGCAAAAACTGTCCAGGATTTCGATGATGAAGTTGTACCTGTCAAAGAAGTGTTGCACATTTTATAGCATGATCCTCAGCTATTATTTTTACAACAAGCAACGCACCGTCAGTGTGTAATTTCAATCATTAACCCTTTATTTTAAATCCTTTATTAGTTGTTGTTAGTTGTTAGTATGAATGCCCTCCAGAGGTGTACTTGAGCCCCTAAACAGAAGGTAATGTTCACATTTCAATGACTTTGTCTCATTTTTAAAAATCTTTAATCAATTATGTTTTATACATATCAGCCTGTGTAAACTATGCAGGCAGACAATATTGAAACAATGTGACTCTTTAGAATATGACTATTGTCTTTTTCTTTTTCACAATTTTTTTTTTATATCACAACTATGTTTCATAATCTTTACTTGGAAAATGACTTACTTATGAAGCTCAGCTAGATGTTAAGGGGCTATTAAATTTTCTCATGAGGCAATGTCTTTCAACTTGGGCCTTCTATCTTCCTTTTGTGCATTTTTTCATTTTTACCTTAATTTTTTTACTTGTTGGCTTGCACTCAGAGACATTACATTTTACATTTTATGCCACTATAAGTTTTGACAAGTCTAGATACATTTAAAATTATATGTAATAATAATATAAAATGCTGTTTATATATCCCTCTGTCATTTGTTTTTAAAATCGTTTTTTTTTCTTTCTGGACTTTTGTTTGCATGATATTATTGAGCAAAAGTTGTATTTGGAGTTAATTATTCTTTTCAAATGGTATGTTTCTATATTCATATTAATTTTATTTTTCATGTTTGATCTTACTTGAGTAAAATTACAGGGAATTGAGTAATGTGTTACAGCGTAGTATCAGCTTTGTAGCTCACGATGTAATCACAACCTTTCTAGTTGCTAAAACGTTTTCTACCTGTTAAGGTCTGCTTCTTTGAATCATGTACACTCGTATATAGAGACAGAATAAACACAGCTGTTGTAGTGTGATACTATTGAGAGTGTTCCCTGTGAGGTGAAGTGATACTGTGAGGTGTCTCAGTGCTGTAGGGCTTCATATTGAGTAATTGAATGCTCAATTGGAAGCCTCTATCAGAGCTAACTTATGCATTTGAGATCTTTAATGCAGAAGTCTGTCTGCACTCTGTATGAACTCATCTATAATAAACTGTCCATCTTCAATAGTGCTCTGTGGTGGATGAAGTCAGTCCCAGTTGACCATGGTTGAAGCACACATGGGGAGAACATGCAAACTCAACATAGAAATGCCTCAAAGGTTTAGATCAATGATATTTTTACTCAGAGAGAAAACTGCTCACTTACTTCTACAGCTAACTGAAAAAGTGATTAACCTTTACACAAATAGTCGATAGAGTGAAATATTCCCCTCACTGCTTTTCTTTTTTGTGTGTGACTCTTACGAAGACTTGACACACCCTATTTACAAAAACCCATACTTCATTTCAGAGTGGTGATGTGATACCGAATGACTGAGAAGTAAGTCAATAATTGTTAAACAGCTAATTCTTAAGGGACATTCAGCTTGGCAGCCCCCTATGAGAGGGAAAGTGAGATTAAAGAAAAAAAAAAACAAGACTCTTTGCTTTGTGTCATCATTTTGTAATGATACAAAATAAGCTCAAGGGAAGTGAATCACTGAAACAAACTGGAATAGTAACACTAAACCTCAAAGCTGTTCTCTAGAAAATGCTATAAAAAAATTACAACAGCAGCAGTCAAGAGAAGTCTATGGAAGTGGTCGTCACTACATTTCTCGAAGGATGAAGTTGTGCAAACTTACTCCTTTTAATAAGTCATGTTAAGTTTTGTGTGATTCAAAACTGTGGTAATTATTATTATTATTTCTTATTATTTTGTAACTACTACTACTACTACTACTAATTATTATTATTTATAACAATAATAATAATAATTATTATTATTAGTAGTATTACTGTTATTGTTATTATTTAGCTCTTTTTGTTTTGTCTTTTGCACTCGCGTCTGCCTCTCGCGGCCATACGAGTAACTGCACGTCAGATTTCGGTGTTGGCTCCAAATGTCAGGAAAGGTAGTGGTCAGTTCAGTCATGTAGTCCCACCCAGTCAATCTGTGAAAGCATTCGTTGTTTCTGCGGTTGGAGAGGAACGCACGAACCAGAAGTAAGAGGTGTAACAGGGGAGTTTAGTTGAAGCATTTTTTCTGACGGGAGTTACAGAAAAGTTGAGGAATTAGCTGATGAGTGCTCAACAGAGAAATAAAGTTTGAGCTCTTCCTTAAGGCTGAACGAGGCTACGGAGTTCAGTTATAACAAGAACCACAAGAGAAAACAAGGTAAGAAACACTTCGTGCTTTTCTCAGTGAACCAGGGTAATGTGTTTTCCTATATGCAGACTTTCAAGGAATCAGATTTTTATAGTTTATTGATTTGATAATGAAATAAAGAAAAGTGCTCTATTGAAATCTGGTAAAACTGTTTAAGTTATTTTTTTAAACTATATTTTGTTGTTTTGGTTTCTTTAATTTTGCACAACAATAAACGTTTATTTAGCTATATGTATGTGTTCTATGTGTCAGTATCACAATCCTAATCCTTAATAACTAACTGAAAACCATAGGTCTTGCTCTCCTGTTTTACCTCCCAGCAGCCTCTCTGACTCTGGATAATGTCACATCGGTGATAGCAGGGCAGGAAGTCCCACATCTCTGAGGGGACATTTGAATCACTCACAGTTAGAAGCTCTCACAAGTGGATGTCTACTTCCTGACCCAATAAGTGGATAATATGTGAGCTTCGGGTCTACTTGATGTTTTATTATCCTATTCCGTCACTCTGTCAGGTTAATACTCTCTGGACACCTTCACTAAATAATGACCATAGGTCTTTGTTCTTCATGTGTTACAGCAGTTTATCAAGGCCAGCCTCCCTTTGTCCCTCCGTCTTTTCTCTATCAAATGCTCGCTGAAGTGTAAAGGCACGATAATCCTGTGTGCCAGACAGTCCTGTGAGTCACTCCTCTCTCTTCATTGGACCCCAGCTTCCCTGTTTGTGTTGCACTTTTACCACACAGTCCAGTTTATATAGGTCTCATGAACAAATCCAGGAATGTCATTAGTTTGAAAGAGAGCTCTCCTTATGAGAGAGTACTGTTGTAGTAAACTGTGTGGAAGAAATGATGGTTTTACACCACTTGTAAAGAGCGATTGTCTTTGGAGTTTTCAGCTCATGTCCTGAGTTGAACAGACTGGTGGTGTGATTCTTCCTGCTCGAAAAAACATGCCTCTCTGACCAATCAGAATCCAGATTCCTATTAGTCTTGGCATTAATCCCTTTTTAACTTTTCCATACATCCCTTCCCCAACATTAGACGATTCAGTCTAACTAATAAGTCAATATATGCTGGAGTTCTGAGTATAATTGTGTATACTTTATTTTCCAGCCTCACTTTTTTTCTTCAGGGCGGCCACATGCTTCAGCATCATCTCCAGTTTCTCCTGAAGAGGAATCTCGCACATCATTGTGATAAAAGGGATGAATGAGGTAAAAAGGAATTCATTCTCTGACTTAGCCAGTCACTTTGGACCTTGATTTTTGATTCAGAATTTTCTCAATATATTTTTTATTTTTTGCAAACGCTCTATATAATGTACTTTATTATACACTATATACTTTAATCAAGTACATTTTTGTTTCTTTAAAGGGTCCTGCAATATTTCTTATATCGTTCCTCACCATTCATGTAAGAAAAAAACCCAACGCAAAATGAAATAAAAATTTGCGGCACTCTCCCAACCTGAGGAGCAGAAAGACTATCCTCATTTTTAAAGTGCTTCTGTTATTAAGGATCAAAGCTCTGCACTTCACTGCTTCAGCAGTTTCAAAGCTTTTCACATTCACACACTCTCACACGCATGACAGCTGTCATACCAGTTGGTAGAAATGTTGGGTTTGATGTTTTGTCTAAGTGTATGGACAAGGTGAAATGAGGGATCAAACCACCAATATTGTCAATTAAAGTTGACCGGCTTGTTTTAAAATGTGCAGATTTGATAAAAAACACATGACTATTTTGTACCTACCTCGTGCTTCTTTTCATCACCGAGCATTTATTTTCCACACGTCTATATGTGAGTTGTAAATCCGTCAGGCTTACTACCATTAGTGATATCTTAGTCTTTGTTCCCTTAATGCTGCTTAGATAAGCAGGCGCTCACTGATGTGAATACTTTGGAGAATAAGATGGACCTATTAAAAACAAAGCAGGTACGATGACAGAAGATTTCTATGTCAAATATTTAAGCTGACAGTTATTGTGTCATGAAATATGCATGATGGGAAATGTGTCTGCTACACACCACTCTAAACGCGAGTGGATTCTAACAGATCAAGGCTTCTTCAGTACATTTTGTATTGGTTGTTGTTCTAGGGACGCTCCACCCTTCTCAAACGGTGCCACCTTGCCTTGTCCAAGGTCGACACCCGTGGCTCCGTCCCTGCCAGAGCTGCTGTTTCTGTAGACTCTGAAAATGAAGTGGCTGCTCAGTCGGACGGAGAGGCAGCCTTCGCCCTGTCTGAGCTCTCAGACCTGTTCGAAGGTGAGGATGGCTCCCCGTCAACTCAGGACACGAGTCAAGATCCGGTCCTGGTGCTGGTTCAGCCAGATCAGCCTGCAGACAGCAGACAGAACCTACGGATGAAGTTCCACGGTGCTTTCAAGAAAGGCATTTCCAACCCAATGGATCTACTAGAAACTACCATATACGAGTCTAATGTGGTTCCAGGTCCAAAGAAAGCACCCATGGATTCTCTCTTTGACTATGGCACCTATAGAAACACGAGCAACCAGAAGAGACGCAGGAAGAAGCTCCCGAGAGGGTGAGAAGAAGGTTTACTGTCTGTGCAAACACCTTTGTTAAAAACTGAGCCCCTCAAAATTGGTTCTATGCCCTAAGGTGTGAGTTTGGAAAAACGTTGTCATAAAATGAAAGCCTTTTACAAATACCACTCTGTAGACAGAGGCGTCCCACATGAAGAAGTATAAACACACACACATACAAACACTGTGGCTGTGAAGCAGTCCTTCATTCAGCCCGCTTCCTCACATAACAGAGGGCATGTTGTTGGTTCCTCTACCACGACTGAGGTAATATTTATGCTGTTGCCTGTTCCTGGCTGCGTTACCTGCCCCTTTACGCACAGAGGTCCATTTATTGGCGCACTTAAGGGTGTGTGTGAAGGCTTAAAAGATTGTCCATTAAAATCAGTTTTAACTCGTAGCTTGCTGTCAGTAAAATGTTAAAAAAAAAAAAAAATTTAACTATAAATTCAAAAAAGGATGTCTTCCTCTGTTGTGCAAAGTAAAATGTGAAACAATGACATCATGTCATGTGTCTGTCTCCTCTAAGTAAAACTGAGGCATCTTGCGATGAGGACCAAAGCTCAGACCCACCGAAAGTGATGAAGCTTTTCAACCGCTCTCTCCTCTTCGACTGTGTGTCACGGGCAGACCCCGAGGCCCTCGACGGACTTTTGGAGTATCTGCTAAGTCATGAGAAGAGGTTAACTGATGAGGAATTTCGAGGTACATGGATACAGACACTCTTACAGAGATTAACTTTTACATTTTGAATCTAAGTTTGTCGTTCGAAGTAGGAAGTCTGCTTTATCTTATGGTCACTTTACATGTGACCTAATGCTGCCCCCCCCCCCCCTCTTTTTTTTGTTGTTGCTCTAAAAGTTTTTTTTTTTGGCTTCGAGGATGTGAGCCGGAAAAGATGGAGTGATGTCAGAGGCCTTTGTCCCAGTAAAAGCAGGCCTGAGTAAAGCTTCCTGTGTGTTTCCAAGAACAAATCTCAGGCTTGTGACAAGGAGCAGAGAAAAATCACAGCAAACTGCTGAAAAAGTTAAAAAGGAGTTGTTTTTTTTAACCTAAAAGAGTAAAAATAGGGTTTAAACTCCCAGATCACTATAATTTCAAAGTTTGTACTTACATTTGTCATTTCAAGGAAC
>OMNM01000509.1:0-20223 GCA_900302745.1 Parablennius parvicornis
CAGCCCGTCCTGTCCTGATTGGACCAATTAGTGAGTTTGATTAGTTCACCTGCAAATGCAGAGGTTCCTCTCACACGTCCTCTTCCTCTACTGGCAATGGTTGATAATGATGCACCCTTCATCAAGGTGAAGAGCAGAAGGAAATGTGGACAAAAATATTAAATGATATGTTGTCAAAAGAACAAAGAAATCTGAAAAAATGCCAATAAATGTAGTGACATAATTCTGCCACAAGATGGAGACAGAGTCCACAGTCATTCAGCCTGAGGTTTAAAAACAGAATAAAAAGATTAAAACTGTCAAATCTGTCGTTTCAGTGTTGTAGTTTAAAAGAAAAAGAATAGTTTCAGCCAATTATTTTTTACCATTAATTGCTACATCAAGCCATTACTATTAATTATAACATGTAAACACAATGGAGCACTTCTTTAGATGAGCTCCAGACTTGATTTCGGACTTGGACATTTAGTTTTATATCATTTATTCACTCAGTGTTTACCATGACGCCACCATGAGGTCAGATTTGTCTTAAACATACAGGAACATTAACAGTTTTTACTAAAGAGTTTGTGTGAGAGGGCCGTTTTAGCACATTAAATCTAATACCTGTATTCAATGATGTGTGTTTGTGGGAGACTTGTTGGTAAAGAGCTGCAGTGTGATCTGGCAGGGGGAGCTCAGCCTGGTGGCGTCTGCAGAAACGATAAACATACTAACAAACCGAGTATCTACCACATGTAGCACACATTATCGTGACTGCACACGGCCGCCTGAGCTCCCTTCCCTGGAGGGTTTCTCCTCTTTCATTTGCTGGTTGTACCTGAAAACTGCAAGATCAAACCGTCAAACGGCCGGAGACGGTCATCTGCAGTGCACACGATGCCAGACGGCTCATATGATGTTTGTTTGGCCGTCTACCTCCGGGACATCCCCTCTGGGGGCGACGGTCTGCTTGACATACCGACTTGGCAAGGCACTGCTCTGGAAAAGCCATCAGGTGGATGTAGGAAGCTCAGTGTGGAGCGAGCTGGGGAACACATGTAGGTCAGCACATTCAGAGAGACAACACACACAAACTGTTTCAACATGAACATGACGCTTCCTGCAGCTGGGAATCTGAGGCTGTTTGTATGTGAAACGTCATTTTTTTTAAGCTTCAACACTGTACTCAAAGGGTCGTTTGCAGGATGTCACTGGTTAGTCACTATTTTAGCTATAATGGCTCTAAATTGCTTTAAAAAAAGAAACATTTTCAATTCAAATTGTTCAATATTTAGGCATTTAAATGAAGAAAAAAGTGAAGAAAAAAAATCTAAATTGAAACTTCTATTGTATCTTTTGTTTGAGTTGAACTGAAATATCTATTTTTATGATATAAATGATGGTTACATGTTCTGAGCCTCACACTGTCCCGAGGTTTAGCAATTGTGGGTTGTTAAAAATAAACCTTATTTAGGCAGTTTGGCCTCGAAGCGGAGCATGTATGTGGCACAAAGAGTCTGTCAAGTACTCGACTTTGGGATTAAAATGAACGTAGTGAGGCAGAGAAAGTGAGCAGACGTTAATGAGCCATGCTGATGCTAACAGACGCTGAATTTGGGTGTGTCTCCTCGATGTTCCCACTCCTCTTTCAAGTCCTTTTCAGCTGCTTCATCCAGTTCTTTTTCTACGAAGGGATTTTTTTAATGCAGCCTTTAATTACCGCCATCTTCGGAGGCAGGAGAAGGAGGAGGAGCAGTGAGATGGAGCGAGTCGAGATGATGAGTGTGAGAGGAGGAGCAGCGCTGCAGTGATCTGTTGCTCTCAGGGATCTCTGTGTCTGTGGATGCTGTAGCCGTGGACTGGGCTCTCTGACTCCTCTGGCCCCTGGAAACAGACATGGGCCCCTCCGTGAGCTGCAGGCTCTCCGTCTGCGCCGCCCTCACCTTGCTCGGGGTCATCGCGGTCGTTTGCCAGGACCAGAACAGCAACGGTGAGCGTGAACAAGTACTCTGACAGTTAGTTACTTCTTCAAAATGTATCACAGAAAAGTAACTCTCTCTTACTTTTACTTTAAATCAGTGTTAAGCTCATTGAATATATTTGTACTTGAATACGATTCTTTAAAAACTAGTTGACTAATTAATTAGCTCCTCTACATGCTAACTGCTACTTAAGCATGCTAATGCTAATCACAGCTAATGCTAATGCTACCCACGGTGGGACATGTTTCATGTTGCTCCTCGTCCAGTAAACAGGAGCTTAGAGAAATAGTAACACGGCCACTCTTCAGGGGTGAATGTGTGTGAAGGGCATTTGGCCTGTAATCAGATTACAGCTGCAATTAACTATAATTGCACACCCTATGTGAATAGATTAAAGTAACAGTAATCAGATGTAATTAGAGGTTAGGCTACTCCTAATATGAGATTATAATCTGATATGAATGTAATCAGATTACAGCAAAGTGTGAATCTCATCAGATCACAAGCAGGCACAACAAAGAGAAAATGTAACCAGATTACAGTGGAACTTCGTTAATGTTGTTGTTCAGGATTAACGAGTCCTCTCCTCCAGTAAACAGGAGTTGAGAGAAATAGTAACTGGAAGGACGATGGTTTCAACAAAGAATGACAATTTCAATTGTTTTTATTGAGAACAAAATTAACGAGAGCAATGAAACACAGGTAACTGTAACTAACTCAATGAAAGTAATTAGTTACTAGTGTGTTACTGTTGAAAGTAGATGATTACTGTTACTCACTGTGTATAATGTGGACATTTCAAAGCAACAATTAAGTGATGCTACGGCTAATGCTAAAGCTAACGAAGAGAGAAAGACTTCAGTGAGACTGAACTACTCATTACACAAGAGTAATCAGTTACAAACTCATTACTGACAAAAGTAGTAGGATTACTGTAAAAAGTGATCATTGTTTTAGGTTTCATTGTAAGGCAATGCTAATGCTAATGCTAACAGAGAGACAGCAGCTGTGCAACTGTTTTCACCAACAATAACAAGAATGTCGTTAGTTACTAGAGTGTTTCTGCCAGAAGTAATGTGATTACTGGTGTTTCCTGTGCGTGCCATAATGTTTCCAGGAGAGAATGAAGGGAAAGAGGCAGTCATGGGGGACGTTCAGGTCAAAGAGGAGAGAAGTGCCTCCAGTGGGGGCAGATATGTGCTGTGGGGTTAAAAATACCCGGCGCAGGGCGCAGGCCAGCCCGCGGCTCTATTTCAGAGCAAGGTCGCGGCTGAATGACGGCTGCAATGATGTGGCGGCGTGGACGGGACGGACAAAAGCAGGCCACTAATTTTGGTCAGACTGGAGTCCAGAGTGGACACACCCAGAGGAGACTCCATCCAAACATCCAGCCTCCACTCAGGCCTGCAGCAGAGTCACAGCATCAGCAGCAGAAACTGAGGAAAACTCTTCACAAACACAAACCTGGACTCTCTGATCCTTCAAAACGCATCCAAAGCTTAAACTAGAACATCAAACGTGAGCAGAGAAAGATTCAGGTGTCGTTTAAATCTGAATTAGCGTGAGTTGGTTTTCTGTTAAAACTGGTATTTATGATGTGTGAATCTATTAAATAGGTTTTCATTAAGTTCCCAAATGCATTTAAAGGCCAATTAGTAGAAAAACAACTGCAGTTTCCTCACAATATTAAATAAAACCATTACTCCAATGGCATGGCAGATTTGTTTGTAGAGCACCATTCAAACACAAGCAGTTCACAGTGCTACACAAAAAAAATGAAGAAATGACGTAATTTTAATCAACTGAGAAAAAAAGTAATTTTTTTCCTCTCAAATTGTTTAATTCAGAAGATTTTATAGAGCTTTGGAATTAAAAACATACAATAAAAAATGGAAAATCTAAAGGGTCTTCTGTGTTTTTAAGCTTGAAACTAGGATAAGATGATTACTATTGTTATTATTAAATAATCTTTTTTCAAATTAAAAGTAGAACTCTTGTTTATTAGAGCTGAATTGAGGTATGAATGGTAAAAATAGCTCATATTAGTTCAATCAAAGAGGTAAAAATTTATATTGTGAACAAGTTTTCACTGATTCTTTTGATAAATTGACAGAATTATACTTACTTTATGAAGACACATATGTAGTTGGCAGGATGTTTTAATGCTTTAATCATCTCGTTTTCATTCACTTTGTATAAAAAGTCACTTGAATTTGTCCATTTTTAGAGATTCAATGAAAAAAAATGACGGCAATGTACCGAGAAGGGAAAAGGTTTTTGTATTTCTTTATGTAAACGGAGCTTTATCATAGCGTGGTCCTGAGGTGGGCTGATTCAGGCTGAAGTCTACAGGTTATTAAATGCCCTCCTTCATTCCTCATCTGCACCTGGGAGTGAAACAAAGGAATAGATGCTAATGATCCATGCTGCTCGCGGCAGGTTTCTCCGGGTGTGGCTCCTCCACCACAAACTAACATGTAATCCAGGCTGCAGCGGTTTCCCTGAAATAACTGAAATGACTGCAGCGTGGGAGCGGCCCACCACATAATCAGTGCTTCGGGACGTCTGAGCGCCGCAGCAGGTGGCCATGTTTGCTGTTTTTAAAACTTCTGCGCCGGTTCCAGAGAGTTTGATGGTGTGGGAGGGGGCAGGAGGGCAGAAACAGACTGAAATAGACTCGTCAAACCTGCATTTACTGCCACTTACACTGTTCCACGCACACACGGCAGGAGCCACCAAGTTCCTCCAGTAATACCCCCGTTATCATCTTTATACCACGAGGAACAATTAAAAAAATCATACTATCAGTATATATAAGAACAGAATATACAGAAAATGTACAGAAAATAACCAAATTAGAACTTGAAGCAACATAAATCGGTGGCAAATATACATTATTTGTCTTCATTTTGTATTTTAACTGGGGCCATGTCACCCCTCATTCCTCAGAACACACAGCTCAGCAGCGATAACATAGAATATAAATTTAACATCTTGAGAAGGTGTGAAATGTTTTTTTCTCAGGCTGTGTGTTTTTTTTTTAATTTCAGTTGTTTCACCTGATGTTCTGATGCATTTTTCCGTCTGAATTAAACCTCAGACCAAAGTGATTTCACATGCAGACACACACTGCACATCACACATTAACTTTTACGCAGATAATGGACTGTGACCTTCAGACGGGGGGAATTCCCCTTTAAACTGTGACTTTTATTGGACTTGACAGCGATTTATGGCTCCATGATTCCAGGTAATTTCAGCTATCAGTGCAGGAATGTGACATAAATGCTGCTTTCACTGCTTTTCTCCATAAACTCATCAACAAGCTTTGAAAGTGCTCATCCTTTACGAGGCAGGCCGATGGTGCCACCTAGTGGCCAAACAATGAAACTACAACTAAACCAATTAATGGAGGGGACATCTTATTTTAAAACTGAGAGAAAACGTTCCTTCATTCAATATTTTAACTTTAAAAAGTTATATAAATACTGCTGAATATCATTTTCTTTCCCTGTGTGACAGCTGTGTTGTTGTTATTAGTTCTGTTAGCTTTTCCATTTGCAACAGCAAAACCTGCTGTCCCTACTTGTTTTTATTGAGCCAAATGTTAGCATTAGCAATAGCAAAAGGACCTGACAATGATACTGAACTGGCTCAGTCCACCCGATAATAACACAAGGTGTCAGTGGGATTAGCATTAGCCTGAATCCACAGTAGCTTGGATTAATAGAATGGAAATGCTTCATTAACAGTGGGAGTTGAACTAAGGCTGCCTAGATGAAAACAAGGAATCCTAACTGCAGCACGACCATCACCATTAGCAATGACATGTCTAAAAAAACTGTCAGTGGTTTATCTCAGTTTCTTCATGAATCTGTTTCTTTCAAGAGTAACATCCAGATTATATTGTAACTAACTGATGTCACTTCTGCAAAATTAAGTAATTAACTCCACTACTCTTAAAGAGGTAACTGTGTGTGTGTGTGTGTATGTGCAGTAGTAGAATGTGATGGCGTGGTGTGTGAAGTGCTCACAAACTGTCAGGAGGTCCACACCCCTGAAGGAGCGTGTTGCCCCGTGTGCCTGAACGCACCGTCCCCTTCCTCCTCCCCCAGCACAGGTACACACACACACACACACACACACAGACATACACAATTTTAACACAAGTCCTGTATATTATCACTACTACGGCTGTTAAAAAAAATAATATTGTGTGTGTGTATGTCAGGTAATGGAACAGGAAGCTGCAGCATGGATGGTGAGCTGCACCTCCATAACGCCGTGTGGAAGCCGGAGCCGTGCCGCGTGTGTGTGTGTGATAACGGTGTGTCGCTGTGTGAGGAGGTGATCTGTCCCGTCCTCTCGCACTGTGAGAACTCTCACGCACACACCCCGGACGGCGAGTGTTGCCCAGTGTGCGACACCTTCGCCAGCGCCAGCAGGGCCGTAGGTACGAGGAGGGTTTTATCACACACTTGTTAACTTCAGTTGCAGAAGATTGAGCAGAAATTAACTATCAACTCTGATGTTTGATTTCTCTCAGCTATGATGAGCTTCAAGGTAAAACCTTCATCTTCTCTCACTCATCATCATCATAATGACTGCAAATGATTGTGCAATGTGTGTGTGTGTGTGTGTGACAGGGGCAGAAAGGTGAACCAGGAGACGTCCCACACGTGAGTGACAAAATTACACAGAAATACAAAAACTACATAAACTTAAAAAAATCTAAGTAAAATTCACATTTTTATTTTAAAGTTTTCACGTGTTAATTTATCAAAACATTCATTCAATAATACACGGTGAACAAACTAATGAAGGGATGGATAAATAATTTTCTTTTTGATAAAACAGATTAGATCCATATAATTATATTGTTATTTAAATAGCATTAGTTATACAAATTTCTTATTTTTGTTATTTAAAGGTTTCACCTATTTATTTATTTCTAAATTAAATATTTGTGTGTATAATTACATTATTCTAGTGATACTTATGAATGCTTTTTACTGCACTATGTATTACTTAATAATAGTATTAAAAATACACTTTTTAGCGTGTATTGATGAATACAATAATATAACTGTGGCAATACATGCATATTGTGTTTGTGTTTATGTAGCTCTGTATTCATTTTTTGTGACTTATTGGTACTTTTATGCATTCATGCATTAATTTAACGACATATGGAATGATAGAAAATATATTCAATAATGTAGAAATCCATAAATTCTTTTTATTTTGGTCATGAGAAGTTCATTTATGTCATATTGGGTTTATTAATGTATGCATTGTTTACATTTATTCAATTTTAATACGTTATGTCCTCATTTCATTGTACTGTTATTCATTTATACATAAATGTAAAATTATTGTATTTGAGGATCAAACATTTACTTTTGATATCAGTAATTTGTCATAAATTAATTTCCATATTAATTTACTTACAACTTCATTCTAGCTGCATTAATACAATAATGACAGTAAATGTAGCAAAAGTATATGAATAAATACAAATAATTAAAATAAAATAATGCCTTGCGTGGCCACAATTCAATTCTTAGTATTTGATTTTATCAATTGAAGCGTTTATTTTTAATAATGTCAGTTATTTGTCTTCATTATGACTTTCCCGTCTGAATAAACTGTGACTAACCTGAATATTTGGACGTCTTCCTCAGATTGTGGGGCTTCCAGGACCTTCAGGACCTGCGGTGGGTGTCCCTTCCAGGACCTTTGCGGCTCTGAGGAAGGATCAGGGGCTGATCATGTCATATTTTTATGTTGAAGGGTCCTCCAGGAGCTCAGGGCAACAGGGGACCCAGAGGATTTAAAGGCAGACGGGTAATTTCATTCATGACTCCAACGGAGCGATGAAGACTCACTGATGAAGGAGAATGAGGATGATGATGTGTCCCCTCACACAATGCAGGGCTTCCAAGGACCTCCAGGCTTCGATGGCGAGCCGGGTATTCCAGGAAATCCCGGACAAGCTGGACCTCCAGGAAATCCATCCCCTCACGGGGTGAGAGCTAATTAAACTGCTCGTTAGAATCCACCTGCCACAAGCACACTGGAAACATCCTTTACTAACCACTCCTCAATGTTCAGGCCGTGTTTGACCTGCAGGTGGCGCCATTACAGCTCAACTTACAGTGGAAATTACAATATTACTGCCCAAAGCTAAACTTGACCAAGCCCAGAGCCAATTTTAAATCTGGACTGACTGTGACTGGCAGAGGCGCCTCCTGCAGGTCAGACAGTGAACTATCAGCCTGCTGAACGTGTGTCTTTATCTTTGAAGGTGAACCTGGTGTCTCAGATGGCTTCAGGCTTCAGTGAGAAGTCCGGTCTGGCCGGCATGGTTTCTCAAACCCGGGTAAGTTTGTGCAGAGCGGCACAGAGAAAAGCTTCAGGCGACGTTTGTTCAAACTGTGTGTGACCTGATGTGGTTTCAGGGTGAAGCAGGACCTCGAGGACCTCCAGGATCTCCTGGATCACAGGTACGTTTCTCACTCACATCTAAAGCAGCACGTTGAGCAGACACAGTATGGAACATGAAGTCCTGGTGTTCTTGTCCAGGGTCCACACGGCGGTCAGGGGATCCCCGGCGAGGCCGGAGAACCAGGACTGATGGTAGGAACACTCCTGCAGCAGGAAGTCAAAGAGCATGGAGAGTGAAACTCAACGTGTGCCTTGTTTTCAGGGGGAGCCTGGACTAAGAGGTCCTGATGGACCTGCAGGGAAGAATGGGGCTGATGTGAGTCAAATCCAGCTAACGGCTAATGTGTAGCATCCTGATGTGACTCCTGTAAGAGCATAGTGTGTGTGTGTGTGTTCCCTCAGGGACTACCTGGACCTTCAGGTGCAACAGGAGAACCAGGATTTCCTGGATCAGCGGTAACTGTCTCACAGATTAGACTGTAGCTCGCTTAGTGAATCTTCATGTCAACCTTCCTCATGACGATGACCATCATGTTTGCTGTCGACCTGCAGGGTGCAAGAGGATTCCCTGGACTTCCAGGTCATCCTGGACTGAAAGGACACAAGGTAGAGTCTCACTCAGAGGATCACACATGACAAACAGCTGCAGTTTGTCCTCTCGGCTCATTCTGATCTCCTCACCAGGGACACGCAGGACCTTTGGGATCAAGAGGTGAACCAGGACCAGCTGGGGGAAAGGTGGGAGTAAACAGCCAGACCCCTTGACCCCTGCAGTGGTACATCTGTTTGTACTTTCCTGGTTGATGTTTGGGTGTTTTTCAGGGTAAATCTGGTTCTTCTGGTGCAATGGGGGCTCCTGGTCCGCTGGTAGGTAACACACAGTGTGAAGGACATTTCTATCAGGCAGCTTCACTGAAGCTAATGCTAATGTGCATTGTGTTCCAGGGTCCGCCCGGCCTACAGGGAGAGAGAGGCCGAATGGGATCGACTGGTCCTGTGGTACGACTCCAACACAACAGATCCTCCAAACCCGTAGAGCTGAGGACATAAACGTCTCTTGTGATTTTTTTTTTCTTCAGGGGAAACGTGGGCCACCGGGCGATGTTGGTAAACCAGGTCCTCTGGTGAGAAGTCCTCCACTTTATTGAGTTTTGTAGCATTAAGAAGTAGATTCCTGCAGATATTGATGAGGTTTTTCCTCTTCAGGGGCCTTTGGGAATTCCCGGAGTTCCAGGATTCCCAGGAAGTCCAGGCATGAAGGTGAGCTGGGAGGGGTTTGGTGTCACCTGCAGAGCTGTGGAAGGTGCTGAAGTCTTACCTGAGTGTGTGTGCAGGGGGAAGCAGGGCCGACGGGGGTCCGAGGAGGTCCAGGACCACAGGGAGCGAGAGGAGATGCTGGACATGCCGGACCTCCAGGAAAATCCGGGCAGCAGGTGGGATCCTGGTCCACTTGCTCTCGTCACACTTCTTTATCCTAACAGAAGAATTCACTTCATTTTGTTGAAGTTATGAAGTTTTTATCACAATCTGTTTTCATTTTGATTGATTTTATATACTTTGATTAGCTTTTAAATTTAGGTTTTATTTGAATTTGAATTTATTTTTGTGAGATTTCACCTTTCATAAGTAAATGAAGTTATACTTCATCTCACTCCTTTTCATACATACAACCACATTATATTGTTCTGTTATTTATTCAGTGTTTGGTGAGAAATCGTTCAGTTCATTGGTGTGAACTGATTATTATTATCTTTTGGCGATACTTGAAATAAAAAATGAAATTTCATCTTTTTTTTAACTAGAACTGTTATTTCTTCATTTATGAATGTCACATAAATCCATTTATGATTTTTTTTAAACATGCATGTCAGAATTATTTGGTGTCACAGCATCGATGTGACCTGTGTGTGCGTGTGTGTGTGTGTGTGTGTGTGTGTGTGTGTGTGTGTGTGTGTGCGCAGGGGGCAGAGGGGCCTGATGGAGCTCCAGGTTCTCGTGGGCAGGCGGTACGTCTTCAACCAGTCTCTCTCTCTCTAAACCTCTGGTGTCCGTAAAGCTTCTCAACTCTGTATTCAACCTTTACAGGGTCTCGCAGGGATCCAGGGCCCCCCAGGGCAGACAGGACAGCCAGGACCTCCCGGCCCCCAGGGGACCACCGGCGCACAGGGAGCCAAAGGCCAATTGGTAGAGTGTAACTTCCTGTGTGTGTTTGTGAGAAACTCTACACTGTGTTAACCTGGGTGTGTTTTCAGGGTGAAGGAGGAGCTGCTGGACTCAAAGGAGATGCTGGACTAAAGGGAGAGAGAGTGAGTGACACACACACCCACAAACACTCAACTCACCAGCATCGCTGAAGTAATCTCAGCTAATTAACCTCAAAGTGCCCCCTTGTGGTGAACTCCCAAAAAAACCCCGAGATAAAAAGAAAAAAGTCTGTTGTGTGTGTTTTCAGTGTATATGCATATGTTTACACACAATGTGATCGGCTGGCAGGGGGATCACGGTCTTCAGGGTCCGCTGGGTCCGATGGGAGAGGAGGGGAAGAGGGGGCCCCGGGGTGATGCCGGATCAGTGGGGAATCCAGGACCAACAGGAGAGACGGTGAGTTTGTAACACCTTCAAAAAATTCTGAACAAATCAGTTCAGAACACAATGTTTTCATGACACACACTTGACACATGTCCAATAAAACATGCTAAAATTGACTTCCGGGTCACGTGCAGTATGTTAAGATAATTCTGTTAGCAAAGCACATTTTCTCTCAAATTCCAAAAAACAGAGTAAGACACACATAACATGTTCTAATATTTAAATGCGTTGGCATTTAGGACCATATATAAGTAGTTTTGTGGGTAACTGACCTGAAAAGAACCAAAATAAGACAGTTGGGGTCCAGCAGTACTTAAAGGGAAGTCCTGTGTGAAAGCGCCCTCTGGTGGCTGGAGGAGGGTACTGCAACAAAACAGAATTCGGTGAACTCCAAGGTGATAATATTGAATGTAATAAATGTGCTTTGTGTGTGTGTGTGTGCAGGGAGCTCCAGGAAACCGAGGTTTCCCCGGAGCTGATGGATTACCTGGACAGAAGGTGAACCTCTCGATTTATCTTTAGCATCGTCTGCGTCACGTCGTTTGTCTGAAACATGTTTTTTTTGTTTTGTTTTGTTTTAATGTGAGCAGGGCGCTCAGGGTGAGAGAGGGCTCCCTGGGTCACTTGGAGCAAAAGGCCTGGAGGGAGACCCAGGACGGGCTGGAGAGCCAGGCCTCACGGGAGCTCGGGTACGTCTCTGCTGACATGTTATCTCATCTCGTACCGACTGAAACAGAACTTCAGCTTCACAGCTGTTGAGAGCTGCAGGTTAAGATTGTTGATGGTGTTTTTGTCTGACAGGGTCTCACAGGACTAATCGGCGCCCAGGGTCCAGAGGGGAAGCTGGGACCGATGGTGGGTCACCTCCTTCCTGCTACACAGATCAACTCTGATCAGTTTGTGTTGTGATGAACTGGATGTATCTTTCAGGGCTCAGCAGGAGACGACGGAAAACAGGGTTCAGCCGGAGCAACAGGGACCAGAGGACCCGCGGGGTCCATGGGTCTGCCGGGACCCAAGGGCTTCACTGTGAGTACCGGGGTGTTTGAGGAGAGGAGGAGAGTGAGGAAACGTGTGTGACCCCGTGTGATGTTTTCCAGGGGGACGCAGGGAAGATGGGGGAGGCAGGCAGTGGAGGAGCTCCGGGTCCAAGGGTGAGTCCAGGTCACTCGGGGAGAACCAGACGGCGGGGACTCGTCCTCACCTGCTCTCACTGTGTTTCAGGGAGCCAACGGGAAGGATGGAGAGGGAGGAGCCGCTGGCCCACCCGGACCACCTGTAAGCAGCGCCTCCACCCAGAGAAACACACTGACTAGAGATATTCTGCTGCTGATGTTTGATGTTTGGTGTTCCTCAGGGTCTTGCTGGTAAAAGAGGAGAGCAGGGGCCTCAGGGAGTGAGCGGTTTCCAGGTACAACACTGCTGTCTTCATGTGACCTTTCCGGCCGGTAGTGACACACGCAGTGAGACAAAAATAAAATGTCAACATCTTGTTGTATTTTCAGGGTTTGCCTGGAACCCCAGGCCCACCTGGAGAATCAGGGAAACCAGGAGATGAGGTACGACAGTGAAATGTAATAAAAGATTAGTTCAGGATTATAAAGATATTTACAACTTATATACAACCTCATGTTTCAGGGTCTGGCTGGAGAAGTGGGTGATAACGGAGCGACGGGTCCCAGAGTGAGTTCAGTCATCACATCCTCCTTTTCATCCATCTTTTCATTTACATCCATTTATACAGTGGTTGTCCTGACAGGGAGAGCGAGGCCCTCCTGGAGAGAGAGGTGAAATTGGACCGAATGGGCTGCAGGGACCTAAAGGCAGTCCAGGTGGACCCGGACCAGATGGAGCCAAGGTACCTCCACCGTCACCTCCAGTCAGAGAGGACCTGTAGACTCAGCACTCTGCACCTTGAACCAGGCTTCGTTTGAATGTCACAGGGGAGCTCGGGTCCAGCTGGTGGTGTCGGAGAACCAGGTGGTCCAGGACTTCAGGGGATGCCGGGAGAGAGGGGGATACCAGGACCATCAGGACCCAAAGGAGACGCTGTGAGTTCCTCCAGGTTATAGAGCATCTTCCTCCCACTGACTCCTCACTCTGTAGCTAGAATAAATGACTGTCATGTCCTCCTTCAGGGCTCCGTTGGAGATAAAGGATCTGAAGGCAAAGCTGGAGCTGACGGTGCGAGGGTGAGTCACACAAACACTTTCACTGCTGACACTTTTATTTAATCCCTAAATGATTTATATTGTTCTATTTTCTGATTGGTTTAAAAAGGGACTTCCTGGTACTGTTGGCCCAGTCGGTCCTGTTGGACCTAATGGAGACAAGGTGAATTCAGAACTTTGATTTAAATCTTTTGGAATGTGGAGGCCCAGACCTTATCATCAATAAGTGACCATCTCTTGCTGTCTTCAGGGTGAGACCGGCCCCCCGGGGCCCACAGGGCGCAGAGGCACCAGAGGAATCGCTGTGTGTACCAGGTTTTTATGAACAGATGTTACACTGTCCTGGATGTTCCTCATGAATCGAGTCTTTAAATGTGTTGTGATGCTAACAGGGTTCTACAGGAGAGCTGGGTCCCACCGGTGCTGCTGGTTTCCCTGGACCTCAAGTAAGACTCCACACTAAGCACCAGCAATGACCCTGTACAGTTTCACTCTCTCAGATCGGAGGCTTCATCTTATCTCGTCCTTCACAGGGTCTGGATGGGCAGCCCGGGGCCAAAGGAGAAGCTGGTGAGCCCGGTCTGAAGGGGGAAGGAGGACCACCTGGACCACAGGGGACGGCTGGGAAGTCTGGAGGACAGGTATGTGGTTTGGTGGAGGGTTGTTGAGAGTCGGTGGGTCCACCAGGACTCCACATCCTCCGTTTTAGATGATCAGCCAGCGTCTGTGTTTCCAGGGTCCAGTTGGAGTGACGGGACTGAAAGGTGGAAGAGGGACTCAGGGTCCGGCGGTGAGTTTTCTCCACATCACCTCTGCGCTTTTAATCCAAGCAGCTCTCAGCAGGACGTTGTCTCTGTTCCCGTAGGGGTCTGCTGGGTTTCCTGGGTTACCTGGAGGAGTGGGCACACCTGGATCTCTGGTGATTTACAACAACTTATAATTGGATCATTGCAGATTGTCTTTGTGGTTCCAACAGTTGGTTAAGTGACTGTTTCTAAATGACACTGTCTGTGTCAGGGCGCTGCTGGGGCTGACGGGCCCATAGGTCTTCCAGGAAAGCGTGGTCCTCCAGGGGTCCGAGGAGAGAACGGAGGTGTAGGACGTCAGGGTGAAAGTGGACCTCCAGGTCCGGCGGGCGGCGCCGGGGAGAAAGGAGACTCCGGCGAGGACGGCCCTCCGGTGGGTGATTGGATCATCTGTCAGTGAATAAATCCTGAGATGTTTCAGCTGCTGATGTGTTCTGGTGTTCCGCCATCAGGGTCCTGATGGACCTCCAGGACCAGCTGGCACGGCAGGACAGCGAGGTGTGGTGGGACAGCCTGGACTCAGAGGAGAGAGCGGCATGCTGGGACTTCCTGGTCCTGCTGTGTGTATTCTAATGTTTCCTCTTCACTGTCGGCCTCACAAGGCTGGTTCGGTGTAACTTATCAGAGATTGTGTTCCTCAGGGTCCACCAGGAAAGCCAGGATCTACTGGGACTCAGGGGGGCAAAGGTCCAGCCGGTGGGGTCGGTTTACCCGGAGCTACAGGACCCAGAGGAGAGGCTGGGCCGGAGGTTTGTCCCCTCTCTCCTCAGCTTTCAATTTAAGGCTCTGATTCATGAAACTGGATTAATTAATACAGAAAGATTATTATTATTATTATAAAAACATCAAACACAGTGGATATTGTAGAAATGTCCTGCTACTTTCAGTATCGTCAAGGAATTTTTTTTTTAATCAAAAATCAACACATTTTAGTGTTTGATTCTTTGCAAATGATGCACTATTTTTTTTTCAGCAGTTTCTGTTTTACACCTCGTTTAAGAGAACAATTTTTACTCAGATCTTCACAAGAGACGGTTCTTGCGTCTTTATATATCTTCAGTTGGTGATATAAGTTGTCATTTTCCCCTCAGAAGAAGCAAATGTTAAAATTTTAGGGATGTTGGTGATGTCTTGGTAGAAGATTCAATGTAATTTTTTGTTCTCATTTCTATTACTTCCTATCTGCAACTTGTCTTCGGATGTATAGTTTTCACTGAGGTTTTGATGTGAGAAGTCTCTCTTATATTTATATCTTTTGGTGTGACTCTGCAGGGCATCACTGGAGCAGAGGGGCCTCCTGGTAAAGATGGCCTTGTGGGGCAGAGGGTAGGAATGATTTCGACATGCCTTCTTGAGGTCAATAGAGCTTTTGATGGCCACTGATTGTTTGGATTTTGTGGAACTGCAGGGAGACAGAGGAAACAGCGGTCCAGAGGGTCTGGCTGGTGTTTCAGGGTCTCCGGGAACGGAGGGTCCAGTGGGAATGACAGGCAGTCCTGGACCAGAAGGCGAAAAAGTGAGTCTCACAAACACAATCCCAGCTATTTTAAAGCTAATGTAGCTTCTGCTTCATTTTCATGGTGAATGTGTCTGTCCGTCAGGGCGCTAAAGGTCCACCTGGAGTTCCAGGAGGAGCTGGAGTTCGAGGAAAAGTGGTAAGTCAAGGGCTTCCTACTTCACAATCAGCATCAGGACACAAACCAAACCTTTTCCCTGATCCATAGCGTCCCACTGTGTCTTACCTCAGGGCCCTCAAGGACCCCAGGGAGAGAAAGGAACTGCTGGAGATGTAGGAGAGAGGGGTCAGAAAGGCCACCGAGGCTTCACCGGACTCCACGGCCTGCCAGGAATCACTGTAAGAACCATGTGAGGGCTTCCACAGGAACTCCTCGACTGATGGTCCTGTTGGTGTGGCGATGCCAAAGTCTGATGGTTGTTTTCTCTTTTAGGGGGCAACAGGAGACGTTGGAACGACAGGATTTTCTGGACCAGCTGGACCGAGGGTGAGTGGCCATCAGACTGAGCAGGGTATTCTCCTTTGCTTCGAGGCTCAGTTTGAAGTAGTTTGGATGTAATTAGAGCCAAAATTACGAATAAAGTGATGTCAGAAGGCTGTTAGCAGACATTTATCCACCGACCTTCAAATCGGTTCTCCATTTGTTGCAATTATATCAAAAATTTGATCTGAAAGTCTTTTTTATTTATATGTAGAGGCTTTTAAAGTGAAATCTACAAAATGTTCTGAGTAGAAGTGTCCCGTCTTGACACTATTCAGAGTCGTTATCTTCTAATAAAGCTGCTACACAGCTGCAGGATTTCTAACTTGTGACTTGATCAACATTACATTCACTAACAAGCTCCATACTTTTTAAAATCAAAAGTCTCATTGCCTGACTTTAATGACAATTGAGAAACAATTCAAATTCCACAAAATGTTCCTTTTGACTGCTTAAACAATTCACACACATTGACACAGATTAATGTCAAACACCAACCCTCTGATGTGCTGCAATCTCATCTGTGTGACAGGGACCGCCCGGAGTGGTGGGCCCTCCAGGAAAGGAGGGGAATATGGGCCAGCCTGGACCGATGGGCGCTCCGGGCAGCAGAGGAACCGGCGGAGACATCGGAGCTCAGGTGGGACGAGGATTCTTCTGCTTGGGATCACAAACACATCAAACCTGAGAGAATTATCTACCCAAGCCACATCAAGGAAAATTACTGGAAGTTCTAAGTTTACAATGAATGTGTTAAAATGTTTGGCAACTTTCCAAATAGAATTTTTTTTCATTATTTCTATCATATTTCTAGTCGAGCTGATAATGTACAAATTATCCACACAAATATGGATATCTTTGTCCTCTTTCAGTCAATGCCACTGTCCAGCTGGTGGGACATGCCATTTTCTTCGAACATGAAGATCAAACTTGTCGTTTACCGCCACTGCTTTAATGCAATTTGTGCACTTCTGACTGGTGAATCTGTCCTCATCAGGGCCCCCCGGGAGAACCTGGACCTCCAGGTCCTCCAGGCTCTCCAGGGCCTCCTACTGCTGCAGTGGAAGACCTCTTCGCCGGGCTGGTGGATTATGACTTCAAAGGTGTCGTCCCAGAGGCTGTGGAGTTCACAGAGGATGACGCCGCTGCCGCCGCTCCTCCCCTCCCAGAGTTCAACAAGGACGAAGCTCTCCCCAACAAGAAGGCAGCAGTCCTGCGCGCCGACACTGGCGTACAGGCCACGCTGAAGACCCTCAGTGGACACCTGCAGAACCTTCGAAGCCCCGACGGCAGCAAGATGAACCCAGCCAAAACCTGTCAGGACATCCAGCAGTGCTACCCTCAGAAGAAGAGCGGTCAGGCTCACAACTCACTTCCAGCATGTTTTTAGCTCCTGTGTGTCCCACAAATTCAGCAGTAACCCTTCTCCCTCTGATGCAGGAGAGTACTGGATCGACCCCAACCAGGGAAGCACCAAAGACGCCATCAAGGTCTTCTGCAATATGGAGACTGGAGAGACCTGCGTGGCTGCCAATCCAGCCAACGTCCCCCGCAAGGCCTGGTGGACCAAATCCAACCCCACCGCCAACAAACCGGTGTGGTTCAGCGCCGACATGAACTCTGGAACTAAAGTAAGAGACCACCCAAATTCTGGGGAAACATTAGGTCAGAGGAACGGCTACAGTTACAGCAGAATCCTGTTAGCTTGCTAACCAGCCTAAACAAATAATGTAGCACAACTCAAACCTCCATAAAGTTGAAAAACAAAAATCTTTAAAAAATGTTAATGTCCTGTGTGGAATCACATCTGATTTGCAGCTGCGATACGGAAACAAGGACGAGCAGCCCAACGCTGTGTCAGTGCAGCTGAAGCTGCTGCAGCTTCTGTCCAAGGAGGCGCACCAGAGCATCACCTACCACTGCAGGAACAGCGTGGCCTACAGGGACGACAAGAGCGGCAACCTGAAAAGGGCGCTCATCCTTCGAGGCGCCAACGGCCAGGAGGTGCGAGCGCAGGGAAACCCGAGGCTGCGCTACACCGTCACAGAAGACGGCTGCTCGGTGAGTCCCTCAGAAGTCTTTAGAAGCAAGCTGAAATGGAAATGTAACTTCAGATTATAGAGCATCTTCTTCTTCTAATTTACCAACTTTGTACATTTAGCTATTAGTGAGTCACTGCACTGCTTTGAAGAACACAGAAAAGTGTAACGCTGTGTTTCTGCTCAGAAATCAAACGGGGAGTGGAGTAAGACGGTGGTGGAGTACAGGACTCAGACTCCGGCCCGGCTGCCCGTCGCGGACGTTGCCCCTCTGGACATTGGAAGAACCGATCAGGAGTTCGGCCTGGACATCGGCCCCGTGTGCTTCTCATGAAAACACACACTTTTTCCCAGTGTAGCATGGACACACACGCACACACAGCCCAGAAAAGATGTGGATCTCTCTGTGTGTGTGCGAGCAGCTGAAGATAATTTATTCACTTCGCCGTCACATCATGATCTGAAGCTGCAAGAAGTGAAGCATGAAGCCTGAAGGTCACTGACAGGAGGCATGAACTGGAAACATGGGGGATTTTGAGGGAATATTTGAGATGAGAAGTGAAGATTTAAAACCTTTTTATTCTTTACAAGTGAGAACTTTTATCCAGTAAATGCACGTGCAGAGAGAAAAAAAAAAGTTTAATTTTAATAAAATGAAACATGCAAATGGTGCTTGAACCTAAATTATTTAAAGTTCTGTGCAGGAACTCCTTTATTTACTCTTTTTTTCTCATTTTTAAAGCTGTAAATGGAAAATATGCCTGTAAATTGTTGATTGTTGACTTTGGATGTGGAATAAATGTTAATTCTTTGGAGTTTAAATAAATTGTCAGTTTAACATGAGAAACAAACTTCCACCAGTAGGGGGAGACAAACTTTTTTTATTTCAGACATCCTGCCTTCAGCAAGTTTTGTTGTGTTTGTTGTGTTGTGTTGCTGTTTTTTTTTTTTTTTAAAAAAAGAAGCTTTTAATAAGTTCAAAAAATTCAGCATTATTACTGGATTTAAAAGTCTGGGTGACTTTTAAGTCCTAATCCCATAAATATTTCCATATTTTTTTTCGATTTAGGATGATTCTTAAGGGTTAAAACCTGTAAAGAGCAAGATAATGATATGACAAATGCAAGCACGGCATATTAGTTTTAATTTGTAAAATGCAAGCCACTAAAAGCAGCAGAGATCTGTAGTTTGTGTGGAAATGTGGCCTCTGTGTGTCTGTGGGTGGGAGACTGTGCAGAGAGAGGGAGCGAAAAGGCGTCCTGACAGGAAGAAAAAAAGCCAAAGATCAGGCAGCACATGTTCGTATTTCGACCTCTCATGTCCTCGCCCGCTGAAAGACGTGACACTCTCACCGTTTCCTGCAGCCCGGGCCCACTCCACATCTGTTGGCTCGGTCATTTTTAGCCGGGGCTGCTATTTTCATATCCACTGTGGAAAGTTAAAACACATAAAAAGGTTCAAATGAAGGCGAGGGGAACTTAAACTATGCAGGTTTGTTGTAGTTTGTGAAGAGTTTGAAAAACTGAATCATAAAGTCATTAATGAACCTGAACCTGCTCAAGGTGATTCATTAAGGCTTTACGTGTACTGATGTGAAAATACTGTTATAAACACAAAATATATGTTTGTTTTTTAACAAATCCTGCATGTTTAAAACATATTTGACCACAAGGAGGCATCACTACAGCACACAATGTGCAGATGACTCCATTACCTATCTAAGAGGCCATTATGTTACTCTGATTTGGGCTGTAAATGTTCACAGCTTTTCAACAGGTATGAAGAGGAGAACTTAGTGAAGATGTGAATTGTTGCTTTTTCTCTGAATATTACAGACCAGAATGGATCATTGTGAGTGATCTAAGTGCTCACAACTTTTCTAAAAATATGAGGAGGGAACTGAAGATTGTTGCTTGACTTCCCATTGAAAAGTGTAGAAAATATTAATGTTCCACTGAGTTTCCTTTGGCTGTAACTTTAAGTCATGAGCAACAAGTGTAGAGATTTAAGTGTTCACAGCTCTTCTACAGATAGCAGGAGCAGTAAAGAGGTGGTTACGACATGAACTGTGACGCAATAGAGAGCATCTAGTGATCAGTACAGACTGAAGTATGCTGGAAGAGTAGAAAGGGTAAAAGAAAATGTTTCTGTTCTCAAACGTTTTCAACAAGGAGCCTGTTCCTTGGATTTAAAGAGTTCTGTTCCTCGGC
>OMNM01000510.1:18277-30970 GCA_900302745.1 Parablennius parvicornis
CTGTCTGTCTGTCTGCTGTCAGCATTTGTTAGCAGAATACGGATTAGCGCATCGTTCTGCCCCAAAGGAGCAAATGGACAGCTGATAGGTTTGGGCATCAGTCGTGCATCTCATTTCAGAGGATAAAACTCTTTTTTGCACTCGTGAGATGATGAGATTCAGAATAAGAAAATACGCAGATCCTCTCAGAGAAGTTGCTTTAACATGCAGCTCCAATAAGGACAGACCAAAAAAGCCGGAGGCTGGGCCCGGGGACCCTCAGTAGATCTGAGGGACCTTCTGAGTAGCCCCTCGGGGCAAAATTCTAAAAATAATATGATTTGAGAACGTTAGTTATTGACTCCCATGAAAAACATCCCTCAGATTTGATACATTTCACAAATGCGTAAAAATTTTGGATTTTGAAAACATTTCCACAACTGTGCTCATTCATGCAAACAATCTTTATTTAATAATACTATTTACATAATAGTCAGAGTTTGTTCACTGACTTTAAAATGTTGAAACAAATTAAGATCAACAGACATAAATAATGTTGCTTGTTTAAATACATCTTCATCATAGTAAATCATGGTTGACAACTGGATATTTCAAGACCTAAAGTCACACGTGTCACTATTTATTCCTTAGATATTCCATGGGCAAAGTCCTGCAAGATTTCCATTGAACGTCATACAATTATTTTACCGTATCATTAGTTATTTGCAAAGTATTCACAATAAACATGACTTAATGGATGCATCAGGTTTCTCTTCCTCTCATTGGCGCCAACTGCATTTTTAATGTCAAATTATGATATATACTTTTGTTTTCACGTGATTAAATGCAACGTATCTCTGGGGTGCTCAGACTGAAAGTAAGAAACAACAATGTTTTCTGTTACTGTAAGAACCAAAGCATAAATGTCATTCTTTGTCAAAATCATACTGACTCTAGTTGTCATGCACATACAAGAGAAACATCAATGGTAATTACAGCTATGTAGTCTCTGCCACCTGATTATTACTGTGAGGCATAAACGACAGGAAGAAATGTAAGTTACTGAATAAGATCGTTTTCCTGATGTAGGATTGTGTGCGATAAATCCAGCTTCTGTGATGCTTCATACAATTTAGGGTCGTGGTGTGCTGGAGCTTATCTTAGCTTGGTGATTTATAGTCATTAATTATCCTCAAATGTATGTTTTTAGACTGTGTGAATGAGAAGGAATTACAGCACAATAAAAAGGAGAAATGGTAATGTGCACTATTGTCTGTGGCTGAATTGGGAATTAACAGTAATCAGCAGAACTTGATTTTAATGTCTATCAAGCCAATCATCCCTATTTTAGACAAAAGGCTGAAAGTTCAACCTGAACAACCATAAATATCCACCAACTGTCTGTGACAGGGTTCAGACATCTATCAACACTATAATTCACCGTGGCAGATACATTTAAACATGGAACATTATTCATCTATGTTCATCTCAATTTATCTAAAACCTTAAAAGTCAGTGAACACTTGGTTTTTTTGTTGTTTTGTAAAAAAAAAAAAAAAAAAAATATGTTCTCAATGAATGCGCACATTTGTAGTATTTAGTCATAGTAACTTGAGTCAAAAATTCACATATGAATCTAATCCTGCAATGATCACTATTTTTAGACATGCCCACTCACCAGATCCCTGCAGGAAACCAGCCGCCTGATTGATAGTGTTGTAATTTCAGATGGTGTTTCAGAAGATCCATAAAAGCATTAGTAATTCTGATCTCATTTTAGATTAAATAAGAGGCAATACTCACTGGAGCACAGAGTTTCAGAAGAGTTGAACAGCTCTGATGTTGATTGTGCCATTTTTTAGTTTTTCTGAGCTTCACCTACACGTCATTTCTGAGTTTAACAAGACCCCACAGAACAATTGTCAACCGAATTGTCTTTATATTTATTACATTTCCATCCACAGATGGTGTCAAAGCTCAGCTGGCGGCTGATGAGAACCTGTGTCGTATCTGTATGGACGCCATCATTGACTGTGTGCTACTGGAATGTGGTCACATGGTTACCTGCACCAAATGTGGCAAGAGGATGAGCGAGTGCCCCATCTGCAGGCAGTACGTTGTGCGGGCCGTGCATGTCTTCAAGTCTTAAAAAAAAATAAACTCTACTTGCGTGAGTGTGAGAGAGCATGTGTGTATGTGCGTGTGTGAGTGTGTGTGTGAGTGTGTGTGTGTGTGTGTGTGTGTGTGTGTGTGTGAGAGAGTGCATCAGAGCGGCCCTCGGGCATGCACGTGTCCCGAGCACTGAGTTTTATCACTGAGGATGAACTGCCGTGCATGACGTCTCGGAGGGCCGGATGCTGCAGCAGGCGTGAGCAACTTCTCTCTCTTCAAGAATCAGACTGTTGCCTCTGGCCTACCACAGTTTTGCCCCTCCTCCACCCCCACCCTTCCCCTCTGACTAACTCATGGTATGGTCGCCACTTGTCCTTCCCTGACGGGCCGTCATCAACTTGCACGGGGACGCTCGCTCTGTGTCGCTCTCTCTGGTCTGTCAAACACACAGCAGAACAACCTGCCATCACTTCCTGCTCTCCATCCTCCGTTAAGATTCTGGTCACAGGGGAGGAGACGAGGTTTTCCTGTGGATACTTGAAGTGAAGCGTGTTGATAGAGGTCGAGAATGGCAGCAGCAGCGTGATGGAAAAATATATAAGATCCCAGGGTTAGAGTCAACATGGTTTACACAGTCATGCCACATGACACGGTGATATCTCCCCTCAGTGTTATTATAGGATGTGCAATATTAGAAGAAGAAGAAAAAAATAATCTATTTGTTGATCCACATGCACTGAGTCAAATCTTTTCACACAGAGCAACGTAGGGTGCCAAAAATCATGCCTTCAGTGGGTATTCAGTTCAGATTTTACAGTATATGCATCTCATAACCAGCAAGCTTGGTGTGATAGTTTACTCTCTTTTTTCCACTTTAAGGAAATAAAAGTGTGTATATGTAAACTGTTTAACTCTTGCTGTGTGAACGATGTGATAGTTCCTCCCCCTTTTTGTCCCCTCAAAACTCTCTCTGCTCGTTGGTCACCCCACATGCAGATGTACATTCCTGTTGTCAAATCTGACGAGAACATCAGTCTAAACTCGGGACCACGTGCAGGCACTTTCAGATACATTTCAAAGTTTCTTTATTAATGTCGGTGAGGCATTTCCTTTGAAGGTGCAGTGTATATGAAATTTAATTTCATTATTGAGCAGTAGGTGGCTGTAGACTCCAGTATTGGGATTATATACACTGTGTGTAGCAGAGCCACAGCCTACAGAGTACACAGTCTATTTTAAGTCCACTTTTATTTTATAACTTGACATACTTGACATCTGAATAAGGACAAAACTCGATCAGGGTGTGAAACATACAGCCCAGATGAAGTTGCAGTTTATGAGAATTACATGATAACTTTGCATTTTTTTCTGCTGGCTACAGAAATATTGTCAGACACTAGCCAACATTTCATGAACTCAAGTCATGTGTTGCATTTTTAGTTGCTGCAAAATTGAGAAAGGCTGTGTTTTGTCATTTCACTGTATTTTTGCAGCGGGAGTCATTGTTACAAATGACATAACCATGAAAATTGACTTATTTTTTATCTAACTGCCAACTTTATGAAGTTGTGTTTAGTAATAATGTATTCTTAGTTCTCTGCGGTACATTTAGAGTTGTGGTTGTGCATCAATTAGTGATTTCAGAACAGAACAGCAAGTCGGCATCAATGGATGTGCTTATTTTTGAATTAAAAACATTACACACTGTATCTTTAAAGAACATTCTGAAATGCATCTGAAAGCTTCAGCTGAGCAAAACCACAAGGGGACCTTAGGTTTGGAGAATTGTTTAAAAATATACTTTAAAGACTCATTGTTATAATAACTTTCATCCAGCAATACCACCTCACTCAAAGTGTTTTGATTGTGTTTTATGTCAAATCTTTGGTAGATAACAGGTGCTACTTCCTCTTTTTTGTTTTGTTTTTTGAGCGTGACATGAACTTTTAACGTCATATCGTTGAGACGACCTACCAAATATCAAAGCCGGAGGCAGAGGAAGCCCTTTTTACTTTAACCTGTTATGCAAATAAAACACGTTCTTCTTGTCATGAGATCCAGTTTAACTCAGATGTCACTAAAATATGTGTACAGTATGCCTGTGGTATGTTAAAAAAAAAAAAACCTGCAATTTAAATGCTGTTAAGTGAATTGCATAGATAGCTTTTATTGTTGTTTACTGATAAGTTATTAAATGTATATTTTTCCATTTACAAGGGAGATGACACAATCTAAAAGTCTAATCAGTGCAGAGGTTAAAAAAAAATAAAAGAATATACTGTCTTTTTTTCAGAATGTATTTCTGCTGGGTTTGGTAAGAGGAGTTTCATTTCCATGATGTCACTCGCCGGCCATTAAAGCTGCGTCATGGTCCTGCTTTCTAGCACCTTTTCTTTTTGTTGTCTTCTGCTTCCAATCCCCAAAAAAGTGACACTCGCACCGCGCACTGTGTCGGTCCGTTTATTCATGCTGCTTTTTCTCCAAGATGTCTCTCATGGGCAGCTACGGTCTTATCCTGAGTGGGAGGATATCATGAGCACTCATAATCCTGGATCTTTATATTTTGAATGTTGGAACCTTTTTATTTTGGTAAACAAGAGGAAATGATTTATTAGAGTCAATAAAATGCAGTACTACAAACCAGAAGGTAAAAAAAAAAAAACTGCTCTTCATTTTTTGGAATTGTTGAGAGCTAGATAGATAGATAGATAGATAGATAGATAGATAGATAGATAGATAGATAGATACTTTATTGCCACTGTCACAATTTACATCAGCCATGCACCGCAGAACACACTAAAGTACCCGAGATAAAACATTTTCAAATCCCTGAGATAAAATAAGGTGCCTAAAATGCAGTGCAAGAATAAATACGTGGAAATAAGTTCAAACAGAGAAAATAAATAAGTTAAAACAGAGCGCACGGTATTTAGAGTCCTCTGTTTAAAAGACGAATGGCGGTGGGGACAAAAACTCTTTGAATCTGGCTGTTGTACATCAATATGTACAAGGTCAGAGTAAGTATTTACATTACATCGCAAGGATTTGTGCTTGTATGAAAAGTATTTTAAGAGTATAAAACCACAACACTATCCACCACATGATGCAGGACCTAATAACTCGAAGCAGCCATTTCTCACTTTTGCCTTCCTCAATAATAATTTTGACTTACCTGGTAACAAAACAAAGGGTAAAATATAAAATAAATTGTAGAAAATTAGTCTTGAGGTCTTGGCTCTGACCTGTAGTGCCTGCCTCAGGGCAGCAGGAGACATTGGGCATCAAATGATTATGAGTGTTTTGATTTTCCCAAAAAGGACCAAAGTTACACACAGCTCAGTATTTAAAATGATTTTAATGTCTCAAAGGTTCCTAGAAGCTTTTATGTGTACATTATGTACAGATAGATAGATCTGAAGTAATGTACTAAAATATTTTGTGGAGACTTTTATTTTTTCTTCATAAAAACATAAAACTTTAATGTAAACCCATCTGATGGACTGTATGGACTGCTTTTCAAGAGTTACACAAAAGACATCAGAACAATTTCAGCTTTAAAAGATGAAAAATGAAAACTTAATAAATCTGTAAGATGGACACATCTTTTTTTTTTTTTTTTTTTTAAACACGCTCCAACAGCAAAATCTTTCATTAGGAAGAAAAAAACGGTTATCTGGAATAAAACAACCAGTGTCAATACACAAGATCTTCAGTGAACTCTCAGAATATAGAACAAACAAAAATCTCTTTCAGCTTTTTTCACAAATCTGTAGGACAATCTGCTGCTGCATCTTTACAGAAAATATAGAAACAAAAAGAAGCAGGTTTGTTTTGTTTTTTTCTCAAAAAAAAAAAAAAAAAAAACAATGTTTGGTCTTATATTTTCTTGGTTAGTTTATTAGTTTCTCAGTTTCTGAACTATGTCATTAGAGCCATATTGAAAGTTTCTCCCACTGCTCCATAATGCTTCAAATAAAACTATTATCCACTTCTTAGAAACAGAAATCACCATTTGTACTCAAATTTTCGAGAATTATATATTTTGGAATAAACACCATGGGTGAAAATAAACAATCCTGGGTGTACAAAAAAAAAAAGGTAAATAATCAAGTCATTTATACTTGCCAGTCTGCTCACACATCTTTTTTGGGAAATAACTTGCCTCAGCGACTTTTGAAGAATTATTGTCTCACCCTCCAGCCCTGCTGATTCCTGACTCAGCACTTCTTCTCTTATAGCGACGGCCATTAAGCACTGGGGTAAACTGACGGTTACATTGGTTAACATTTACTTGATCTACTGGCTGGTGGTGTAAACGTTTCTTTGCTGCATGCAGAGCTAAAAAGTTTTCCTCCACAAAGCAGCCATAATACTGAAGAGGGACGGAGACTGGGCGGAGATGTCTTGAGTGCACGTACGTCGCAATATAACCCGGTTAACTACGAGTTGTTAGTAAAATTAGCAGAACACTTTAGTGTTGAAAAATATGCTTTATACACTGTACATTGTATAGTGTATGTGAGAATACATTCACGTATTCATACTGACCGCATCAGTGCAAATAACTTTTTCTTTTTTTTCAACTTTTCTACTCGATATCTCATTCAAAAAGGACGTGAAAAAAAAACAAAATATACAGTACCTTTGTCTAATAGGAAACAGAGCTCTGGCACATATAATCAAATATAAAAACACTAACACGAACTACCATCCTACGTTTTGGCAATGAATCGTTGGGACTTTTGCCTCTCAACAATAAAGAGCTTAACAGTAATGCCAACTGATTATCAAGTTCAATGCTATGATAATGTACAGTGGTGCATTTAATACTGCACGTAAATGTATGAAACACTTTCTGATACAAAAATATTAATCTATAATGCAATAAACTTTGCATTGGAACAAAAAATAGTCTATAAACACCAAAAGATAATTGTGATACAATACGTAAACAATCAATATAAAGAAATAAATAACTTATAAACAGGTGAAACAACAAAAAAAAAAAGAACATTTTGTAATATTGCCTTCACAGGACAAAACTTTTGTGTGTGTGTGTTTTTTTTACATTCTGGCTCAGCAGGAAAGGTTCCACTTACATCTGACTTTGCAGAAACATTCTCCAGCCTGCTTCTCCATGAGCCTGCAGTCGTCTACTGCCTCCGTGTGGACGGCGGCTTCAACATGCGTCAACGTCTCCGTCGGCCTAACTGATCTTTTGCAGCAGTTTCTCTTCTATCAGTTCAAACTGGACGCTAACCGACATTTCCGCAACGAACTGGTCGCATCCCTCCTTGGTCACCTGTTTGCAGTATCGCAGGTCGATGTGACAGATACTCCCACAGCGCTTGAAATAGGTCAGTGACTGGTCCGTGACCCTGTTACAGACTGCAGAGAGAATTTGGGTTAGAACAAAATGAGTTAATGGTGCATAACGGGTCACTTCTACTGACATACAGCACAGACTTGCATGGATTATTTAGTTAGTCAGGCCTTTGGGGGATCACATGCAAATAGGTCACTGGGGTGGAACGTGTTTTATGATAAATGTGGCAACTTGCACCGGCTGTGTACTCAAGACCACTTAATTCACAAATACTCATATTTTAAGACATTTTAAGGACAGAGATGAAACATCTAAACATATTTTGGCATTCCTGTTCTTTTATATTGAGAGGCATTTAGAAAGAAGGGAAATGTGCATATTTCCAATAATTTAATAAAAACTGTGAAGACATTTTATTGATTTATTACACATAAACTGAAATATTTTAAGCCTATTTTGCATTTCTTTTAAAGAAAAATGTGTTCTATAATTCATAAATATCCCAAACACAACAAAATATGTGCCAAGTCCACAAAAAAATTGGAAAAAGTTTCATGCCCTCACATGAAACTGTTTTAAGAAAAAAAAAACTTTACAGGTTTTGCAGAATGCATCATTTTACTTTTACAAAGGTGTGCTAAATAAACTTCATATTCCATCACAACTTCCATGGGAGGGTAAAAAACCCAGTTTCAGGAGGACTTATCACCACATTTCCTTTTGGCAGCAGATGTACTATTTAACAAAGTTGCACCCTGCTGCATTGCTCATCAGTCACATTGATTTTCAGCCTGACCAGCCATGAAGTGAAACCTGTTCCTGTCTGGAAGCCGAGAAATCAATGTGAAGACTGAACCTGTATCTTTGTCGGACGCTCTGCAGCAGCGGCTAATGAGGTATAAGGAGCAAAGCCACAAGTGTTGGTGTATAAAATCACTATATGTGGAACCCACTGTGGATGGAAATGACAAGCCAATATGTCCATCTGACAATGTTCACAATTTAACCACAACTCAACCACACAGCGCGGATAAAGAGGCAGTACCTGACAGGTTGATGTCAGTGAGCGAGTCTCTGGTGGTCGTTCCTGCTGCAGTCAGGATGTTGACGGACTGGTCGGTGACGTGGTTGCAGTAGCTGAGGTCCAGCTTTGACAATAAGGGCATGTAGCGAATGATGAGGCGCAGAGACGTGTCGGTGATGTCCAGCCCAGCCAGACGCAAGTCCTCCACGTTACGCAGCTTGCTCCTGTTGTCTAACTGACCTGCAAAAAGTACAAAACACTGAGGGTTTGGGGGCGATATTTCCTGCATGGGTTCATTTATGGCAGTGGCTGTTGGTATCCAAAGTGTTCAAGGTTTGCAACAAATGTCGATAGTTTCAGACTCTCAGAGCAAAATGCTGATATCACGACTAACATATCTAAACTTCTCACACAGAACCTCAAGTACTAGACTATTCCAGCCACTCTCTTTGTCATGGCGAGCTGGCAAAAACCAGATATTGTGCTTGAAACCAATTATAATTCATTCATTTAGTCAAGTATGAAGCATTTAGACACAATCAGAACCTAATTCAGTAGAGCTGTTACGATTGACGCACATCTCACATTGCTGAGCTGATTGATGTGTCCCTCCTTTATCATTTATACTACTTGATACTACTCAGTGCCAAAGAGCTCTATTGTTGTCAAAAAGAAAAATACAATTAAAAACACATTAGTGAGTCACGACATCGACGTGACAAACTCCTGAATTACACTCAACATGAGCACTGCAGCTGGGACATTGAGGTCTGCATTAACTCTTGGTTTAAAATAGCTCCCGGTAAAGGCACGAGTTAATGCAATCTCTAACAAACTGCAGCAAGATGTGGGCAAGCTTTCAGGAAATTATTCTAGCCTTTTCTATATCGTATTTTTTGGATATTTATAGGGCTGGTTGGTGATGACTTAAACCCTCTGTGTAGAGCAGATTTTTGTCATCTGTGCTCCACGGTGGAGTTTTGAAAGTGTGGGAACCTCAGAACAAAAGATTATCACATGCATAAATATCACAATTACATTTACAACCAATTCAGTTTTGATAAAAACAGACTAGAAATGGGATCCAGTTCTGCTTTTGTGTGTGAAACTGTGCTGCTACCTGGCCGATTATCTGTGGGAGGAGACAGCAGGTCTCTCATCTGAGCGTCTTTCAGTCCTTCGACCCACTGAACATCCAGAGTTCGCAGAAGAGGGCAGCTGGAGGTGCAAAGAGCGGAGACGGCCACCCAGGAGCAACCTGACAGGAGCAACACACGGAGGCCTGCATGGAGGGAAATGACACACACACATAAACAAAATCACACAAACACACACACTCTGTCCATTAAGCCACCAGTTTCTCCTGCGCTGCTACACACACTCTAATATTATCGTGTGATCATTACAGTAAAGAAATGTGTCTGTGTGCGTAATCCAAGGTCATAAAACAAACTCATACATTTTTTTTGTATTTTAAATAACTGAGGGTCTCATAAAAGCAGCTCTTGGGAAACAATTTTCCATATGAAGAAACCTTATGGGAGCATGAAAACTGTTTCTTATTCAAGGAACTCTAATTAAACACACTAATTAAATTATCTTTAAATAACAGATTCAAAAATAACATACATTCCTCTGTAATAGACAATACTGTTATTATTAAAAGATGAAATTATTCACATTTCCTGTTATTTACCTTCACTATATAATTTTCATACATTTACACTCAAAAATGTGTTTCATAATATGACATATTTGATTAATTATAATATTAGACCAGATTTGGTGTTTGCAACTATAAGTATAAAATCATCAGTCTTTCCTTACAGTATTTATGTGCATGTGTATATGCTTATGCATAAGACGTGTAAACAGAGACCACAAACTGTTACAACATATCATTGTTTCCAAATCATCCAATCATTTATTATAAATTTAAGCTCATTGTTAACCTGAGAAGCTCCAGCAGTTTCTATTTATCTGCACTAAAACTGACACAGGAGTCTTTGCCTTTCAAATCTTCTATTGTGGGATTCAACAGTACATCAGGCTGTTCCTCTTTTAAGTCCCTTTTCAAAACTCACTTTTATCATTTGATTGATACTGAATGTTGGTTTTTTTTTCATATTTCGGATATCCTTGTCACTTTGAAACAAGGGTTATAAAACAATTTATATAAATAGGTGAATTATTCATTTTGTTAATATTGAGAGAACCTTAAGCTACTGTTCAATTCTGAATCATTGCAGTCAAACAACTCAGCTAAAACGGCCACTTTTGCAGATGCTGACTGAGAAACCGCTGCGAACAATGTGTGTAAGTTTAACTACAGGGTTGCTATATGTTCACATGATCTGACACACACAAAAAACTGTTGAACTATAGTTTAGTTGATTGAACTACATAAAAAGTTCCATTGATAAACACTGTATCTCTATACTGTCACAGACGTAAATGATAAATGCCTCTGAAAGGCATTGAATCAGGTAAACTGGACAGTTTATCAGATTTAATGGCTTTGAGATGCTTCTTACCCGCACAAAATACACGAAATATCTTAAATGTCACACCTTCTCTGCTTTATGCAATAACTGCGGTTCTCCTAAAGACTGTGCTTCATATGTGGGTCAAGTAGAACAGAAAACACATTCAGCAAAACTTGATGGTAGCTATTACAGCAGTTCAAAAGAAATGTTCTACCTGTGACCACCAGAGGGCGTCATGCAACGCCACAGTTCAACGTTTCACTCCTCACTGATGCAAATGTTGCAGACTGAGAAGCTTTGATCCGACTGTTCGCGTTGATTATTTTTTCATTTGTGTTGCAAGAAAGTCAAATCAAATGTTACTGTCATTCAGCTGTGCATGCAACTGTAGTTCAAGTAAAATGAGATGGGGGATTTCAATAAAACAAAGGAGCTGTATTATATGCCAAAGGCCTGGACTGTCTCTTTAGGTTCTATGGTGACATTTTCATACTGCAGCAAATCTTAATAAAAGTCTAATGTGAATTGCACACAATAATCTGGATGCCTGCCTTCTACACAAGTTCTGTATTGACCCATGATTGACAGCATATCACATAATAACATCCTTCAAATGTTACAGATCAAGAAAATTTAACTCCAAACTTGGGCTCGGATTGTATTGAAACCAAAGTCTGAGTGAATATTGTTACTCTCAAAACACAAAATGTGGGTGCAAAACAAATAGCTACATCTCCTATAAACATCAGCTGTAGCTTTACTGAACCTATTTGTTGCTGTGCAAGCTCAGTTAATGGGACACCTCATTGGGGGCTTTGCGGTGGGAAAATGGCTGTCCACTGAAGACTCTGTCTTGCACACTGGCAAAATGCTAAATAGGCTCCTCACACCTTTGTGCACAACAGTTTTAATCAATCATTGCTGTCTTAAATACCGTAAAAATTTAGTTACTTTCCTAGTAATTGAAAATCACTGTTCTTAAGATTTGTGTTTTGCATATCTTGAGTGGGGTCAAAGAGTGAAAAGCAGTTCAAGGGAATACACAGTTAGAAGCAGGCTACAGTGTCAGTCTGTCATACACAAGTATAAAGTCATTCTCATCTTAAGAACCTTTGAAAATAATTCTTAAAAATGTATTACAACATAAGCCATAGTTCAGTGGCTTTTTTTTTTTTTTTAAATAGTATAAGATTTCAAGGAAAATTATTATTAGTAAAACTAAGTCTGACTCAGTCTCAAAGTATTCACCTGGAAAGACAAGCTCTCATATCTTTGGCCTTTAGTCCTTGAGATAATTGAAACTTCGATACAGGGAAAAAAAATGTGTCAAGCTATTCTCATTATCTTGTTAAAAGAAACTTCAATTCTGGGGTTGCATACAAAAACTTAGGCTCCACTTATTTACTTTATTTACCTGGAAGTCTGTTGATGAGCCAGCTGAGCTGTTTCTTGGAGATGTTGGTCCAGCTGAGGTCCAGAGCGACCGGCTGCCTCCGGATGATCCCGCTCAGCATGAGCGGCGTGATGGACTTACAGCGGTTCAAATTGATCTGCTTCCAGAGTCTTTTGTCGCAGCACCTGATGAGAGACGCGGTAGACGTCTCCTTGAGGTTCGCGGCGCGACGAAAGCGGATGCAAAGCTCTCAGAAAACACATACTCACCATCTGTTCCAGGTCCTGCAGACCCGCATGCAGACACACAGGTCTCTGTGAGTGAGGTGGCTGAAGACCGTCATCCACGTCTCTCGCCGCATCACGTGCGCCTC
>OMNM01000511.1:3187-13650 GCA_900302745.1 Parablennius parvicornis
TCACAGTCTGACACTCTCATGGTGTTTCAGTCCTCCTGATGTCCCCTTGAGGCAGCGGCCCCACAACTTTAACCTTCCTAGTAACCTAGCTCCATGGAAAGCTATACAATGTTTTGTTTGGTTGATGTGTTGCAGTTTTCCACCAGCAGTGAATCGGTCACATAATTTTGATGCGCTGGCTCATCGGTGAACTTTTAACACATACAGGCAAGTTGTTTTTTTTTGTTTTGTTTTTTTTTTTTTTTTATCAGATCAATGTCTGTGATACCAGACACGGATTAGGTTTGCTTGCTTGAAACAAAATCTAGTTTCTCACACATAACTAATAAAGCCTTTAAGTATCATGATTACAAAAATACTTTTCATTAAGTATAGGTGCTAACAGCTACTAACAACAAAACATTTTGATGTGAAAAAGTCTGGCATCAGCCAAAATGTGTTACTTAGTAAGAGACCATGCAGTGTGTTAATGAGTTAATCGCATGACTGGATACATTGACCAGATGTTGGTATGTCCCTCCCACACACCTACAATTCTACAATTGGGTTCTATTTCTATTAATAATTTCTTTGGTAACAGAATCAATTCATTAATCTTTAAACCGCTTAAATTGGCTGGTACGACTCACAGCTGACAATAGTTAAAAAAAAACAAAATAAACAGGACAAACCCTTAAAAGGTTGTAGCCAGAATATATTTGAAAAAATAAAATGTATATTCACTGTCTAGCTTGTGCCAGTGCAACATGTCATGTGTGTGTGTCATCACCATGGGGCCCAACTTTAAACAACATTAAGATGTTAATTTTTAAACAACCAAAGTAATGACACAAACAGGCGAACATTACTAGAATCAACCCTACGAATATCAGTTATCTGTAAATGTATAACTAAAGGTCACATTTGTCCTCCCCGTTTTTGGACTGTATCCAACAGGCAGACTCAAACATTGGTTGTACCACACCATCCCAAGTGGATTTGAACCTTGAGGATTCATGTGAACAAAAATCCCCCTGGCAGAATTCGAAACACCACTGTGTCAACATATCAAATAACCATTGTGAAATGCCAAGGCTGCATTCATTCCTTGTTTTGGTGCTTGTTGAACAAGGTGGCGTGGGATTGCTCTCCCTCACCCTGTGGTCTGTCCTCTAGGGCGCAAGGAATCTAAGTCACTCACTGCACATCAGGCTTTTCCCCCGGGGGCCCTGGCACTGGCAGAGGCAGGTTAACAAACTGTAAAGGCTTCAACTGAGCAGCACACAAACTGTTTTCTCTCCACAAAGGGATTGGCTCCAACAAATGTCATAAGCCTATAATGAGATAGCTGATCTCGGTAGTAAAGAAGAAAAGAAAAGAAAAATGTTTCCCTCTCCAGTCAGTGGCTATTAGAGTCAGTGAGAGTAAAAAAAAAAAAAAAGAAAAGGGGGCAGCTTCCCCTTTTTCTTAGAAGCCCTCAGAGGCTGGCCAACATGACAATGCTGGTCAATTAATTGGTGAAAAAGTGAAAATCCAATTAATGTGTATCAAGCTGGCAGTTTTGCATGATGATGGCTCATTAGGAGACCAAGCTGAGGGTGGAGGAGTAAAAGTGGTGGAGGGGCTTAAACCCCACTCATTAAAGCTCTGTCTTTCTCAGTGGGGTTTTAGGGACTGACTTATTTATGCAACAGGTTCTAAACAAAACCTCAATGTAATGCTCATTTAGTAGATTTGGAACTGATGAATTCCTAAATGGCATAGGAGGAGATTTGTTTTTGTTTTTTTTTTAGTTTTCCACTAAATGTAATTACTCTTATAATGAAATGCATTCATGTAGGTGGAGACAGTTAAAGTTTTCAAAACATAGATGAAACAGTTGCATCAAACAATTCAAGAAAATATGAGACAAAAAAAAAAAACATAGAACACTTTTCAAATGCAAACCTTTATGACCCATTTGTAAAACTTACCTAATGTCTACAGTTATGCTGCGCTTTATATTGTTAGAATAACCCACATTTAAAAGCTAAGGCGGAAACTGCATCAGCTGCATAAAAACCACCTCCAGTTCACACATGTAAAATCTATGTATTTTTAGCTCTGGCCTAAAGCCCATCCATGCACATCCCTGTTTAAAATTGTATTCATTATGCACCAGTGTTTTAAGAGAAAATTAGCATTGTTGACAACCTTTTCTTTTTTAGGTGGGAGACTAAAAAAAACACTTAGCATCAGTAAAAAAATTTGCACCAACACACTATTGCATAACACTTACACATTAAAAAAAAACTCATAAGGGGGTAACGGTCCCATCTGAACATTATAAAATGAGATGATGGCGCTCTCACGGCTACTTCTGAACCTCACCATATAACTGACAAAATAAAGAATGTGCTCCCATACTGTTGCAGCCAGCCTGTGTTTGTCTAGCCTCTGCCTCCGTGTGTAAGATTAATACTCTTGCCACACTCTCATAGAATAATGTCACTTTAATCTTGTTTGGGGCGAAATTCGAAGTGGAGTGTGTCTACTTGTTTCCTGAGATTACTTCATCTTTCTTTCAGCAGCGGTGTGTGACTCTGCCGCCTGCTGTCCCCTGGCGTTGGATGTCCCATTACCCTTCACACGCCGCAACTTTCTGCTGTTTGCACAACACTGGCCACAGGACCCAACAGGAGGCCAGCATACTATTGATGTTTTTAGTTTTTCTTTACTACTGGCAGGCTCGTTTTAGTCGTGCTGCTGCAGAGGACCGTTGCCAGTAGCTGAGATACTGTGAATATTTGAGAAGCCTCAGAATGTTTCAACCCAGGAAACGGGAGCTCCCTCATATGCTGCTCCTATTGTACTGCTTCAAGCTGCATGTCACAGAAAGCGTGTTTGGGCTTTTGATTTCTTTGTCACAGTTACTTTTAATACACAAGTGATTTGCCAAAAAATTTTAAATAAATGGAGTTGTTCAATATAAAAAACAAGTTACTTCAGCATTTATATTGGGCTGTTTTAGTATTTACTCGGCTGCTTTACCCAGTGATTAAATACAATTGATCCACTGTATAGAAGAATTAATACTGTACTCAGATTTGTAGGATGCCATATAAACAGACTAGGCTACATAATGAATATTATACCACAAATGTTCTTTTTTTAGTAAATCTGCTGTTCACTAAGTTATATTTCACTATTCTTCGACACTAAGTGATTCCACACTGGCGTTTTCTACTGCGTTAACCTCAGCAACAGAATGAACCGGCTGCACTGCGTCAGCTATAAATCTCTAATGAGGCTTGATGTAAACACCACAATACAAACCACATAAATTCTTTAAACAACAACTCAGCATATGCACCTTCTTTTGCACACACACACACACGCACACACACACACACACTCACACACAGACACACACACACACACACACACACACGCGCGTGCGCACACACACGTACGCGCACAGACACACTCATCTACGTGCAAGACTGACACAATAAACCCAACCGCTGGTTGGTCCAATAACTACAACTCAAGATGTGTTTGCTCTTTGTTTATAGTCTAGCTTCTGTAATTACTGTGTATTTTCTACCTGCTCTTTAAAACCCCTGAATAATTAATTTGTCTTGACTAATACACAGCAGGCCTAAATTTATTTAGATAATTGAATGTTTAATATTCTTGTTAGTGGAAGTGAATAACGTACATTGTGTGTCTGCAAATGGCCAGTGCTGCTGTCTGTGGAGCTTCTTTATGTCTGAGGTAAAGAAACACACTTTGTATGGCAAGCTGGTGCTGTTGTTGTGTGTTTTTCCCCTCACTTCCTAATAATCTATTCTGTTCAGCCAGCTGCATACATTGACAAATGTTTCCAGCATTAGGTATTTACCCGGTGAAAGGTAATAGATGCAAAGGGTTTAAAAATGCCTGATGCAAGAAACAGCAGGCACACTGGCAAAAAATATCACAATAGGGTCCATTTGTCTCTTCTTTGCAACAGAAAAAAACAGTCTATATCCAATGGCTTTTTCAACAGAAACATGCTTTTTTTTTTCCTATAAGAATAAAATTTAAAAAAGGATTACAAAAGGGACTCGCTGTTTTTGTGTGAGTAATCTCTTACACCACTATTATTACACTATTCATGTGTGGATGACTTAGTAACATGTGCACAATTTGATTTACAGAACATAGAGACGAACGTTCTTTTAAATTATTGATGTGCTGTGATGAATAAATATTGCTTGTATTGAGATTATGAGAAGACAGCTCAGTTTGTGGGACTTCAGTTCTCTTCTGTCACAAGTTCTTTGCATATTTACTTAAACTGTGTTTGAGATCCAGAACAATTCACTGCCACTCACATGGTGAAACAAAGCAGTTCACTTGTTCAGTCGGCTAATCTACTGATTACTTTTGTTTGCTTAGTTGTATTTTTCCCCCACATTCTTTCTTTCTGGTTTATATTTGTGCGCTTTGTTCTTGAGAGCTAATGAAAGCTGTGACGGTGCATTAATGAGGCTGCTTATTTCAGCGGAACTCCGCTTCCATTTACTTCCTTCACCTCAGTCTCTTCATTTCCTCTGTAGCTCCTTTTGCACTCTGGGTCAAGTTGGTACCATTTCAATACACCTTTAGGGCTTATCTCTCTATTCCCCGGAGTTATGTTCACTTTATGTCTGTTAGATTTAACAAAAAAAGAAGAAGAAAGAAACAATGTTAGTAAGCAATATCAACTGAAATAATGACAACTGTAAATAAAGTAAAACTTTGTAAGAGTTTTAAAAGCACACAATGAGCTGTTTGATCATCTGTGTAGGATCAATGTGTACTTTCTGAAATAATAGGAGGATTTTCATTGTATCATTTCTCTTACTAAATGTACGCACAGTTTCAAAAGTTAAGTCCACAAATCTATTTATAAAAATGTTTCTTCTGGCGTGAAAATAATTTGATTTGATACACTGATATAATTCCGGTTACTTTTGTATTAACCTCAAAATTAATTAATGTATGAAAAAAAAATAGATGTAATGGCAGTAACGTTCCATGAGCCAGTCATCCACTGCTAACAAGGATATTTCAATGAGCAAATACAGCATTGCCAACATAGTTAAGAATGAAAGAATCTGTTAGTGTTGTACGCTCATATTCTCAGCCTGCTGGGATTAATGAATAACTTCAGTGAGAAACGCCTCTGTTCTTAGGCAAGACAAAATGACCACAGGCAGCCCAAGAATTTGGCGGTCAGTAACTGTGGCTGTTTCCCATACATATATTATTATAGCAATAGCAGTGGTGGTGATTGAATTTCTGACCTTTTGTTGAAATGGAAAATGGAGACAGGGTGCATTTCAATTTTTGTTGTGTCATTCATGTCTTAAAATAACTACAGGGATGAAAGATCATGGCTTGATTCAATTACAGTGCTGTGTAAAGGCTAAAGATTACTGTATTCTACATGGCACCTCACTTGTATCTGAGATAAATATAGATGCTGATTTTACACCCTTTGAATGGAGTTAAATAGGTTAAGTGAGCTCTCTTGTGCTTGTTTTTTGGAGCCCATTTGAAGCTCAGTAATCTTTTATTATAGTAAACTCCAATTTCCTGGCAACTAAAACAAAAATAACAATATTATTTCCTTTACAAATAAATCCAACTTGTGATTCATTCAACTGAAAGAAAACACCTTGACGCATTTAGTCAACAAAAATCAGTTTTAGTATATCTCAAATGACAAACCTGACACTGAACTCTACATACCACACAATCCCATCCAACACTTGAGAAATTAGAAGCTGCCAAACTCCAAAAGTTTGGTGGTAGAACCTGGCAGGCTCCGCCAATCAATAGTAAAGTTCACATTAAAAACTGCTGACAGCTGTGGGAGAGAGTTCCCACTTTCATCTAGGCTGTCTGGCCCTCCGACTCACCTCACCGTCACCCTCTCCCTTTGCAGACCTGCTCTCTTTATTAATCTTTGTCGCATCCCACAGCCTGACCCCACAGAGCAGAGACTCAGCCACGTTTTTCACTCACTGCCAAACTTTTTGCTCATTTAATTTATATTTTTTAATTTATATTTTTTTTCCTCCTTTAGAGACATCACACAGACACTTCACTTGATAGCCTTGAACTGAGGGCCCTCTGACTCCCGCTGAGGAGCCCACCCACCAGCTTTGTCTCACCGTATCAACCTGTTTGCTGAAAGAAGGAAAACGAGCTCTCCAAGAATGCCTCCGTGCGTGCGCGTGTCAGAAAATGAAAAAAGTCGTTTTCCCTAAATCCTTACCTTCCATGTCCTCCTGTAAAACCCAAGAAAACCAAAAGGTTGAAGACCAGAAACCTACAATTGCAGATACTGTGTCCTACAAAGCCCAAGTCATACAAACATAGTTTAATTTTTAGCAGGTGTCTGGTGAACTTTGGTTCTTTGTTCCCCTCTGTTGTAGTCTTGGTGAAACCAGGGTCCCACTTGGCAGCCATTGCTCACAGAGGAGCTCCCCCACCTTCATGCAGGTCTCTGCTGCCCCTTAGGGGTAGAAGAAAAAAGTAAGGATTTGAGAAATCCCCCCCACGCAGCGAGGGGATCGAAATATTCATCAGTTTTTATATTCTTGAAATTATAAATCATGTTCATTTTGAGGGGAACTTCAAGCTCCTCCATCAGCTCATAATCAGGTATTTAGTGTGTGTTTGTGTGTGTGTGTGGCATGTCTAATACCAGTGCTGATCCTCAGCCTCAGGATCTGCTGTCTCTCTATCAAACCTGCTTTATGCTTTAACCGTTCAATCCCAATCTGTTTGCTTGGCAGCAGCAATAAAACACTCTTGTTTACAGGTTGTGCATAAAAAGCTCAGAATCTCTACAGGCTTTGACGCACCACTTTTCATTATGCAATTTGTATTTTAGTCAACACAAAGTTGTGAACCTTTTTAAAAACACTTTGATAGGAAATAATCTATTTCAATGGTTAATGTGTATCATTGTTTCCCTACTGGATTTGAGTACTGTCAATACTTCCCCCTGGGTGTTCAGAATTTGTTAAATTTTACACATTTATACATTTCCTCAGAGATTGAAAATGAATCATTTCTTACCTTGAAATTAATAGCATTGCCATTAAACAGACAATTTCTCATTGGCCTCGTAATTGAACATTGTAATGAACATAATAACACACTCGGAGCTAATTGTGGAACAATAACAATTTTAATCTAGTATTAAGGAAAATTTGACAGATTTGCAAATCAGGTCTTTGTGATATATACAGTATTTCATTCTATTATTTGGTTTCATTGCAAACACTTTAGTGAGCTCACTGCTCAATGAGTGAACCATTTCATTTAATATTAAATAGTTTTGGAAAAGCTATGATTCCATTGTCAGGGCTCAGACTGAGGGCTGAGTAGGCCTCGAGGACACATTCTGAGAATGGTCATTTCTAACGTATTAAAAATAAATAGATAAAAAAAACTCTTGCTGGGGAAAAAGAGGTCTTTTTTTTCTCCAAATTGTTCAACAGTTGAGATTTATCACAAATACATTGACATTGCAGATCATCAGAGGATCATAACATTTTTACTTTGGGCCTAAAAAATATTCCTGGGATTATGTCCCTTTATGTACATCATATTTTCTATAAATCACAAGTGACACTGGTGCAGAATAACATATGATCCTGCCTGTCGGGATTAAATTAGACATATGTATTGTTGGTGTTTCACTCTCTCAAACGTTTGCATTCCTCTTCCCGATTTGCCCCCATAGTCTTATCTTTAGGACCTGTGGTTGTCTGACCAGGGTTCAATTTGCTGCCATTAAGATGATATCTGCCCTACCGGCGAAATGAAATGTGTACTGATGCACTGTGTTCACCCAAATGAGACAGTCCCAAAGTTTCTCGCCACGACAGGACTTTTTCCTGAGCAAAAAGGTGTTCCATCCAATTATAATGAAGGGTGGGTAACTGCGGTGGCAGTTCAAATATCTCAAGGAATAATTTATGAGAAAGGTTAAAAGACATTAGCCTTCAATTAGGTGCTGTGGCTACAGTAATGTGAGTGACATCATGGATAGAGAGGGCCAATGGATCTTACAATTTGTCTTTGCATACTGTGTAACAGAATAACCTGGCAGGTTTGCCCTTTTTAAAGCAAAGATTCGGACAAAAATGGAAGGTCAAGAGGAAGAGTATGTGGTGTCATTAAATTCTGGTGTTAAGTTCCTTTTTGTGAGCTCTAGTACATGCACTTAACCTTCAGTCCCCCGCCACAGCCCCTTTGGGCTTGTTCCCTAAGAAATATGTCTCCTCTTCACCCTCCGCTGTGAGGTTCCCCCTGAAACTTGTCAACAAGACAATGTAGAAGGAAGTAAGAGATAAAGTTGCTGGGTTCTCTTTCTGTGCAATGTTTATTTGCTGTGTCAAGAATTGAGAGATTACACCAATCCTATGCAGTAAGGGAAGAATCTGGTCAAGCATTTCCTCGGGCTAAAACATTTGAAGAGGCAAAGGATTACCGACACCTGCACTGAGAACAAAAATCCTGTCTTGGGCCCATTTGCCGTGGGAATGGAGTCATGATCAATCATTTATTTTAAGTGTAGAAAGACCATATACTGCAGAAGCTGGGGAAACTAGAAAAATATATGGCTTATCTATCTAACTGAGCTGTTATTGTTGAATAATATTTATCATAAAAAATTTGTTGTCACCCCACCTCATTCTACCTTTTAACATGAATTATTTCAAAGACAAGTATTTTATTGCCGATGGCTCAAACTTCAACTGCCTGTGCATCCAGTGATTTAAAAATAACACATTTACACACATCCCCTAAAAGATACAGGCAACACTGAATTGTTACTGCTTTCTCAAAGGGTTTTGAAAATACAATTTTTTTTGGAATGGAATTCACACAGACACAGTTCAGCATGATCTGTTTCTATCAGTATTGGCATGTATTTAATTAACTTATGGGTTCCCACTCTTATTAGCTGCTACCTGTCCTTTGTATTCAATCTATAGACATCCACTCTGAGGCAGTGGGGATGGTAACACTAACCCTCCCGCTGTCAGCAGTGTGATTGATCACCAGCAGATAAACATCAGATCGGCGAGAGAACAGGACAGACATTGATCCCCAGAGGAAGAGAGGACTTGTCACACACCAGCATACACAAACCTCTGTGAAACATCTGTCAAAATACCACGACGACAGAGAACTGTACCTGTGTGACTAACATGGGAACCCACAGACAGCTGTCAGCTGTTGTAGATGCTGTTTGATGACCAAAGAGTGCAGTTTTTTTTTTTTCATTATGCATCTAAAAAGCCCTGTCTAAAAAAGCCTGCAATGTTTATACAGATCTTATGATATGATGGCTTAAAAGTCATATTTTAAAGTACATATACAGATAAATAGATTACCTTTTTTAATTTATATCATTCAGGATATTGGGAATGAAGACTCCTCGCCCTGAGGCACAGCAAACAAGAGGAGAGGATGAATCATTCCCTGTTTTTCCTCTTGGTTGCCATAACGAATCTGCTGTGGCAGCACGGCCCTAACCAGAACTCAAAACAAAGTTAAAAATTGTGTGTTTTCACAAAATGGTCACATGAGGGTCTCTCACCTGGCTGGGCCCTTAATATGTTTTTCCTGGTCATTAGCAACAGACCTCATGCAATGCCATACTTAAGAACAGAAGAAAGACGAAAGAAAAATGGATGAGAAGTGAATGGTCAGTCTGACAAAAGGGGGCCAGCCTTGCGTCGACAGGAAGAAAAGCATTAGCGGCCTTTATGTGCATGGCGGCGGATTTCCGTGTGCTACACTGTCAGTGTACTTTCCCCTTAATTAAAACAGTCACAAGTTTCATTGAGCGGTGAATCAAAGGGTGGCTACACTATAAAGCAGACTCAACTCTGTAACCCTGACTCTTTCTGTGTGTGTGTGTGTGTGTGTGTGTGTGTGTGTGTGTGTGTGTGTACGTGTGTGTGTGTGTGTGTGTGCGCACCCACCACAGACTGATTCCCAAACTGCACACACACACACACACACACACACACACACACACACACACACACACACACACACACACACACACACACACACACAGTTTCTGGCCAGTGATGACATCATCTCGGCTTTACTGGGTGGGGTGGGGGTGTAACGTCACCCCAACCTGCGAGATCTTTCCCTCCCGTGGACAACATACATAATTCACACAGAGATTGGGCAGGGCTCGGGTGTGTCACACACACACACACACACACACACACACACACACACCACACACACACACACACACACACACACCCCGACTGGCCCTACAACAGTAGGCTCGCACTGACCCCCACCATCTGCTCTATATCACACACATACAGACACACACCTTAAGGCTTTAATGCCAAAAGTTGCCCGGAGATCCCCCAGGTAAACCCAGGCGGACTGATTAAAATTGACGTCGCCAGGTGGCAAAA
>OMNM01000512.1:0-19815 GCA_900302745.1 Parablennius parvicornis
TAATACCACTAATCTGTGTCCCTCAAATCACCACTCCCCATACACTAACACAAGGAGAAAAACCCGAGCTGCTCACACAGGTGGAGAAAGTCTCATTTCACTAGTCGTTCCTGACAAAATCAGCAAGCTCCCGGTGAATCTGCAGCTAATAATAAGCGGACTGTGTCATTATGCTGAGAGAGTGTCGGGCAAAATAAAAAAGGAATCCACACCGTCTATCCCAAATATTGCAGGAAATGACTAGAGGATCATGAATGTATACATGTGCCTAATCGTAGCAACAGTGGAGCATGCGTGTCATTAAAATGCGATTGGACCATGTTGCTGTGTAGGTCCACTCATGAATGGAAAACATTTTGCACTGGGCTATTCACAGCCAGAGTCAGACCCGAGACTCGATAACACTCTGAAAGAGTTCAATAAGTTCACTGAGGGTGTGACAGTACTTAACCCTTGCGAGCCAGAGGCAATAGTTACGTCTTTCCTTTTAAGACTGTTTGCACCATTTGTGTTGTTTTGGCTTTAGGGCTGGATGTGACAGGATTTCATTTTTTCTAATGTGTAGTTCTGGAGATCAAGAGCCAATTCATCGGTCACAGATCCATAAAATGACGTGGTTGTCGTCGTCTACTCTGAAAAAGGGAGAAAGTTGAATAGGTTTTGATCTCGGTTTAAATGTCTTTTAAAAATACCCCACCAATAATAGAACAGTGTTAGGAAAGAATAATGGGGAAAAAATCCATAATTTTACATGTAAAGGTTAACTTTGTACTTATACATTAGAAATGATAGGGTGCAAGAGAGAAGGGCATTAAAGTCCCCAAAAAAACTGGAACCACATATGAAAATATTTGTGCACCTTTAAATGCTATGTTAATGCAGATTTATACATAACATATGTCATTTTATTGCAACTATTGAAAGGGATAGAACATATTTACCTCAGAACACATTAATGCAGATTGAGAAAATTGATAAAAGCTTATCAGATTAAACACTCTCAATTATGGGCAACTTGAAATCCCCCTCCCCCCTCAAAAAAAAAACAAAAAAATCAGAGGACCCTGAAACAAAATATAGTAAGATAATCCTAGAGGCATCAGTTCTTTGATATTCTCCTAGGGATAAATACTCAAGGTAACAAGTGTTTAAGAATCAATGCGTTGGTATAGTTCTCATGCCATCAATCGGTAAGGAGGAATTACTCTGACAGGTTGTATAAAACAGCAGCGTTTTCCAGATCAATGTAGCCGTCTGTTGTCTAAGTGCTTCCGCTTCAGTCACACAACGCAAACTGAAATGTTATTTTAAGGCTTCATGTCTATTTTCCCTTCCTAAACATGGTAAGTAGAAGATTGTATGGTGGGCTGTGAGCTCAGTCGGGTGTTTATTATGTACACGGCAGCACAACGTCTGAACAAATCCCTGGTCCACTCAGTGCATGCTGTGATATCAACAAATGTCCGCAGTAAAGTGAAGTGACACTGTCCTTCACGTTTCTGGAATCCCATCAAAATGTCGTTCATGATCGGCAGAATGTCTGCTGTACGTTACACTGACTTTTTTACTTCTTCTGGACAGACTGGATTCTTTTTTCTTTTTTTTTTTTTTTTAAACAAGCAACAATTTGAGGGTTTGTGTCAGTTGTCGAACTGCTACTGCCTCTACCCTCAAGTCACAATCATAACTACTTTCATGTTTTATTTCATTTACTAACAGTTCGCGGAGTTTCTGTCTGTTCTTAATCTCTCCACTCTTTCCAGACAACTGCTTCCTCCCTGAGCAAGATCCTATTCAAGCAGCACAAGCTGTCAGGAAGCGGGAATAGTAGCATATGTTTCTTCCAGCATGTCAGTTCATGAGGGAGAAAAAAGGGGGGATGGGAGCAAGCTGTTGGGGAAAAAAAAAAAAAAAAAAACTCCCAGAAAGCAGAGAGAGGTTTTAGTGAATTCCGTTTTTGTGTGCTGACTGCTGACGCTGCAGAACTAACTCACAAACTGATGAGGGAGGGGAAACATTCCCATTTCAACCACTAAACGGCTGAGAGTCTTTCTAGATGTACTGCTTTCATCCTAACCAAATGATGAGCTGCATTTATAACCCAAAGCAGCTTTCATTTTTAAAACAAAAAGCGATACTCGTGAAAAATGTTTTGTCACAAAGTTCATGACTTTAGTGAAAATGTACCGTCAGCTATTCACTTCCGATATCCCAGGTGATGCTCACTCTGATAAAAACATTCACTCTAAATAAAATCATCATCATCCTTTGGATTCATCATTTCATTACATTTGGCTACAGTCTCCAGTAACTAATTCACACATCTGTGCAAGAGACACTCAAGTAAAAAGCAACATCACAGAAAAACTCTTGAGACTGGAGCTCGTGCAGCAACAACTCACAAGCATTTGTACTTCTGTCCTTCTCCTGACAAAAGTGATTCTTTCAGTAGTCTTTCTTGACCTTTGCCCATCAAAGCAGATTGAGTTTTACAAGCTGTTTGCCTCCTCTGTATTTACTCTCCAAACATTGCATTACAGAAGAAAGAATCGTAGAGAACGGCAGCAACATAAATTAAGCTACTTTTGATGGGGGAAAAAAAGCATTTACAATATCTGAAAATACTGCGAATACATCCAACAAATCAGTTCAACAGCTTCAGCTCAAAGATATCTGACGCTAAAAACCAAACTCCCCAGTGCACAGCCAACACTGAGCCTGATCACACATTTTACAACAGTTAAAGGAAAAGGTAAAACAAGTGACAATTTCATGAAAATATGACATTTGAAAGAGGGAAGGATGTCCAGTTTCAACGATGTACATAAGGAGTAGTCACAGGAAGAAGCACTGACTACTTAGAACGATTCAAATGTGTGCAAACAAGTTACCTCAAATGTTTAATAGCAGCCACATAATAGCAAAAATATGGGTTGTAATAAAAATATTAAAACAATCCCACAAGGGCCGACAAGTAGGACCTATTTCAAAGTTAAAGAATGAGTGAAACATTTAAAATAATACTGGAGCTGCTAAAAAAAAATTTTTTAAATGGAGAATATATAATACTTTCTCTCAACTAACAATATTTCTTCCCTCAACTGCATCTTCTGTGTGATGATCATTGTGTGATGGAAAGTGAAACAAATCAAACCACACAAGTACCTCAACAGACATGGCAACAATTAAAAAAAAAAAAAAAAGCTTTCATTTTTTTTCATCCTTTTATCTCTTTAAAATTAAAATTCACGAATGAAGAAATGAACTTTATAACTGCAGAATGCACAGACGAAGTCAAATGATCCCTTTTCTATTATTTTAGTAAAGAATGTACCCATTAGGGGTGAGACATGTTTGATATACCACTTTAAAATTATGTTTATAGGCTACGTGTTCATTTGCATCCTGACAAGTTTCTTGAAAGCTCTTCAAGTCCTTTGGTGTCAATAAAGTGGCTATATTTTTTACCAATGCAGTTACATTCTAGATAATACTTTTGTCAAATACATAATTTATTATATTTCCACCAGCTTCTTTATCATGCAAAAAAAAAAAATGTTTTCTTTCTCCATTTGTTCCACTTCACAAATTTAAAATGACGGAAAATAGCATACAGTTCTTACTGGATGGCTGAGAAAAGTGAAAATGATTCCCCTGTCTGGTATTTTATAAATCTTGCTTTGGCCGCCATTCAATAAACAATAATGTGGAATTTATTTGGAAGAAATGTGGAAGTAACAGATAAAGGGTTAATAACCATGATTATATTGTCACTTTTGTTAGACGACAACTTTACTTGGCAAATGTCAGACATTTAGAGAATATGCAAACTAATAATTTATGTGAACATGAATAAAACATCGGAGAAGGCTATGCAACAATTTAGTATCCGTAAATAATATATTAAAGGATCCGAGCATTGCAGGTTAACAACAAACGTCCAATGAATAAAAATCATGAGCAATATTATGATATGTGAGAAATATATAAGAAACAACATGCTCCAATATTAAGTGATTCTCAAATAAATGTTGTAACTTCATTATCAAGGTATTTATCATTAGTACATTTCTTGTTGATGAAAGACTGGATTATAAGTCAATGTAACAGAAATTTACAAATTTAAAATTATTCTTATCCTCCCAAATACAACAGTTTGAGTAAATATATTGACGTGCTACAGCTGTACCTGATTGTTAATTTCCAGAAGAAGTATCCTAAACTGAAGTAATATAACACCTTCAGAATGCCATTACAACGAATTGCAGATGTGCAAGACAGCTTATTGTCACATTCAGAATCAAAAATACTTTATTAATCCCTTGGGGAAATTCTTTTAAGACAGCTCCACACAGAAGGAGTGGAAGGTGATGTAATCGATAATGCAGAATAAATATTGAATAAGTCATATTAAATTAAACGTTTAAAAATACAGGCAGATGTGCAGTCCCTTCAGAGGTCTTTGATATACTGTATATGTCCACACAGAATGCAGGATCTGGCAAAAAAAATAAATAAATAAATACTGAGAGAAAGCTTTCTATAAATATGAGGTGAGTGTGTGTTTCTTAAATCACATACTTGTTTGAACTTCAAAAAAAAAAAAAAAAAAAAAACATACATGTTTCTCTGTTTGATTGAAATCCACATTATCTTTATCTATAAGATGAGGTGTGTTGACCTGTCTTTTGAACCTTGAAATAAGACTGGATAAAAAAACACACACATCCCACCCAGGAGACTTGTTTTTTTTTTTTTTTTTTTTTTGCCTCAACCAGGCGCTTCAGGAGTGTGAAACATGTGAATAACCTTGCAGTTGTCAAAGAAGACAGTCTCTTAGTGCCTCAGAATCTGCAGACTAATTACGTCTGTCAAAAGGAGGGATGAATGTCACCCACAAAAACACTTGTGGCCAACAGATAATTGCATACTTCTGTCTTTGCATGGTGTACGCCATAGAAATGGTCTTATTTGTGAGATGCGGGTGTACGGCCAGGGCCCACACCGCAATAAGTGAATGCGGTAGCTAAGCAGAGCAGTAGGTGTGACATGGAATTATGGGAAATTACACTTACCGTGAGATTACATAAACCACTCACCAAGCTGGAATCCAGTTCCTTAAATTAAGAGAACCCATTTCACCCATCAGACGGAGCAAGGTAATGAAATAGCAGATGAGAGGTCTCAAATGTAATTTTCCATGTGGAGTTCTTTTGTGCCGTTATCTCAGAGGGTGCAATAATGATTCTGTGAATGACTTTTGTGCACCCCATTATGGCCCCACAGTAGCTAAGGCCACAGTGTGTAAAACTATAATTAACATGTGATTTCAAAACTCAACATTTTTAGCGTGTTGTAAAGACAGATCCTGGCCTTTACATAATTACCACAGCAATGTCAAAATTATTCCATTTTAAGCAACACGTAACCACCCATGAACATTTACAACGACGGACGTTTTTGAAATTCCACTTTTATGTTCTTAAAAACAAATTAATTACCTGAAGAAAGCCATGTTTGTGGAATGAAAGCTTTGGCAGCAGGTCTATAAGGACCTTGAGACGCAGAACACACAAACACACACACAATAAAATGAAAGTACATAAAAGTCTATGGAAACACTCTCAATTTATGGTGAAAGTTTAAAACTTAAAAGTGAAGTTGACACATGCCGACACTGTGTAAAACAAGTAAACAGGTGTGTGAAGAGTTCAATCTTTTCTTCAAAAAGGAATGTTTTAACACTAAAAGTGTTTCTGTAATTGGGACTGTAATTGTGTAATTGTAATTGGTAAGTGGGACACCACGAAACATGTCATTAAAATTTTTCTAAAGAACATTGTGTCACAAATAAAAAGAATTTAGAGGAATTTCAGGACACAGTATTTCATGATTAAATCCACAGATTTAACATACAAATAATTGTATAAATAGGGCTTGCACTACTAACTTCCAGAGGTCCTGTAGAGGCTAGAAAGCTTACCTATGCTGCCTCTGTCATTGGCATTGGCTTAGTGTTTATTTCATGCCTCTTTGAACCAGCAGGCTTCAGTGCTGTGAGTCTGTCTGATATCAGCTCTCTCAAATCTGAGGCCTACATCCACCTACCCAGTGACCATCAGGCCACTGAGGGATCAATCTTTGTTTGAGATTGATTTACAGGTTCTGTCAAAGCAGCCTTTTCTACCTCCCTCAAACAGAGAAATAGGTAACAAACAACAACAACACGATCTGGACAACACCAGGTATGTTGGCGGAGCAGAAAAGAGGCATAGCGAAAGGTCCTCCGCTTGGAACAACAGAGAAAATGAACTGTAAATCTGAGAGACAAAAATCTCTCCTTACGAGGGTTCATCCCCGTTCTGCCAGTGAGGCTCAAATATATAAAAAGAAACACAATTTACCATTCAAACATGAGATGTAATGAAAGCTCAGAGGATATTTGCCTATCAAAAATTTGCAGTGCATTCCAGACTGCATACACCCCATGACACAGCGGTGCGGAGTGCGAGCGGAACACATAAAGCTCAGGAAATTAAAGCTGTAAATAAAGGTCCGTCAGATAAAGGATCTCCTGACAGTTATGAGAGCGGAGCAGGCCGAGCGCTGGCTGCTGGCACATCCAGGACGCGTGCGGACGGGCATGAAAAAACAAATCACGATGATGAGCATGAAGGCCACCATTTGCATTTGGCGCTGCCAATTCACACCGACTTTCATCTCTTTTTCTTCTGCTTCTCTAACCATCATTTATCCCCCGTATGGACTTTTTCTCCTTCTTGTTTTTTTTTTATTTTTTTCCCCGTTACCTCCCCCCTTCTTACATGTCTAAGAAAATCCAGCACAGCACACTGGATTAGTGTGTCAGAGCCGAGACGCCAAGTGAGAATCACAAAGTCGATGTCAAATCCCCCTTTTTTTTTCTTTCCTGATAGAACTGAAAGTGACAATGACTCGGGGTGGATTAAACACGAACATTTCTTTTTACATAATATCCATGTTAGCAAGAAAAGAACAGTTGGATAGTTTATTATCTGACCTCATACTGACATGTAGTGAAGATACAGGAAGCTTTCACGTGTATATTTACCTCAAAGGTGTCTCACTTTAAACTTTGTTATGTAAGTTCTCAATTAATATACACATGCCAGAAGCAATAAGGCCAGACACTTATGCCATAAATCTTTTTGAAATGAGTTATATAATCTTTTTAACATCGTAAAGGAAAATATCAAAGCAATTACTTGAAAGCCTATTTGTCACAAGGCATCTCTGTTCATCAGAATTATACTGCCCATACTCGGGCTCGACTTAATCCAAACTATTCTGTCAAATTCTCTTCATCTGTTTCAGGAACAGCATGGAGACGTGAGCGCTACATGAGGGAACAAAGAGGAGAAAAGAAAAGTCCAGAAACATTGAAACTACTTCTTCATAAAAAAATTAAAAAAAACTAAATCTGGATAGATACACTTTGAAAGCAAACACAAAAGAGTACAAATATGTTGTGTAGCTTCCTGTAATTGGAATTGTTTTGAACATTACTGGGCAATAGAGCAACAGAGATCAAGAGCGGGGTACTTTGAAAAGTCAGTCATGTTTATTTGATTTGGGGAAAAAAAGAAATCCTGATCAAATTTCATTGCGGTATCAGAAACACATCAATGAGCTGCATCCTCATATTAGATGATGTGCTCTTTATTCCCACGTTCTTTATCGGAGCTCCGACAGGTTTTTAAAGCCACCTCTTCTGCAGGAATGAATTAAATGTGAGCGGAACTGAGAAACTGTAAGCCGCTGAATGACACAGCGCGGTTTTGTTCATTATTTACTTTTTCGCATGCTCACATTATGGATTCTTACCATTTCACTCCTTTAAAGCCTCCATACGCTCTAACGGGATTATGAAAGCCGCATTGTTTCTCAACAAAACAGCTCACCCCTTGTTGTTGCTGTAATTATGAACTAACAGCTTCTCGTTGAAAATGTCCACTATTTGGGCCTATTCAACAAACTAAACAGAGAGAGAAAGAAAAGTTTGGACAGCACAGCTCTCCGTTGCAGCGTCCTGGCTCGGATTCCAAACTAATTTACTGGGCACAGGCTGCATGTTAATGTTTGGGGGGGGCTTACCCTCTCCGCTCTATCTGTGCCTCTGCTGAATCCAGGGCACCTTCAGGGCACAGAGTCTGCCTGATCTGTGTCAGCCATGATAACAATGCAGCGGCCATTGATGAAAGGCCTTGTGGGAATTTATTACAAGCAGTGACAGGGGGGATACGCCGCCAGAGAAACTAAACAACTAGCTTTTGAATGCAAGCCACAAATTATACACAGTTTCAGTAAATGAAGTGACTGCAAGCTTTAGCTTCAAGGATTTCTTTTCACGAGCGAGAAGCCGAACACCACCGCTGCCGCTGCCGCCGCCGCTACGGTCTGCACAGAGAAAGGAAGTTGTTGAAGCCGAGATTTCCTGCTTTCATTGCGGTTAGAAGCTGAAAATGTTTCGTGTGGTTTCAGAAACGGACTCATCAAATGATTCATGGAGTAGAGGCAACTTTTAGTGTGTATGTGACCAGGATTCAGCTCATTTATTAGTGTTTTTTTTTTTTTTTAACTCAAAAAGGTTAAATCCCTTGAACCTGTTGAATACGCAGGCAACGTCTCCTTCAAGTCCGGCGAAAAGGAAGTAGACTTAAACACAGCCTGCCGTAAGTATGCACATGGAGAGAAAACAGTGTTGCACTAACTAAGGTGGTTGACGGGGGCCAAAGTGCATTCAGTAGCTGGCAGTCATTTTATGGCTGCAGTACTGAAGCAGATTTACTTAGGTGACGTCAGTGGCTTTGAGCCAGCTTTTCCTTTTTGGTGGCACTCTCCACTGGCCTCAGTGGGCCCTGCTCAAACTGCTGAGCAGCAGCGCACACTCTAAAATTCCCTTTCTACACCAGGGTTTACCTCAGGGCACACACACACACACACACACACACACACACACACACACACACACACACACACACACACACACACACACACACACAGAGGCTTCATTGAGCTTTCACACTCTGATGGGAGGTTTCCTCAAAATTTTCAGACTCAGTTCTAATTAGTTGCAGTCCTTTCCGAGAAAGGGTATTTAGAGTGCAGTTTTGTTTCTGGGCTCATCTCCAGCTTCCTTTTTTTGCTTGACGATTCACATGGTGGCAAAAGATTCTTTTAGTAGTTGTGCTCCTTCTTACTTTCTTCTTCCATCTAACAAGAGTGTTTATTTGTTTCAGGCGGTTCGTGTCACAAAGCCAAACATCCCGGAGAGCATTCGCAGGAACTACGAACTCATGTGAGGTTTTATTTTATTTTATGAATTCATGCTCACAATGAATGTTCCCTGACTCTGAGTCTATTGTGTATTTATTTTCACGCACAAATGAAAAGACTTGAAGAGTTTCCGACATCCTGCCAAGTCCAGTAACTGTTGCTTCATGTCAGTGTGTGAAACATCCTCCTTCAGCCTCATGAATCAGCAGCACTTACCTAATCACAGCCCCTTCGATAAGGAGAGAAAATAAACCGTAAGCTTTAGTCAGATTCGGGGATGCTGCGGGAGCTTTGGAAAGTAAAACACACAAACTGTTACTCAGCCACAACTTCCATCTTTTATCCATTCTTCAGCTGGTTCCTGTCACCAGCAGGCCAAGAGCAGAATGCTGATCTGAAAGTTCTGTCAGCTCCTCAGTTAAAGATTCACTGGCTTTATTTATCCTCAAGGGCAACTTGTTATAATGAACAGACAATCAAAGGAAAAGAAACGACTCAATCTGCCAAACATTCAGACACTTGTGACGACAGGCCATTTCTGGGAAGCAAAGCACCCAAAAAGCACACATGGATCGTTGAAGGTACTCAGACTAGGTCTGATCAGGGGAATCACTGTACGATACATAAGAATTTATTGTCCCATCCAAAGCCTCTAAACAAACTATATTAGTTAATAGGCGGGTACGAGTCATTATATTGGTAAAACAGATATGGGCATCCCTAATTCTGATCTTCCATTTCATTGATAAGAAATTCCATAGTTCTCCTCTCCACTGCTAACATCATTGTAATCTGTATGCTACCATTCACACATACAAGCTTAACATCAACAAACACTTGTAAAAAAGTGCATTTAGTCTGCAAGTCATTTGTAAGTTCTAACTGAACTAAAATGTGAGTCTGGTCCTTCCAGGAAGGCAAAAGAGATGCAGCGTCCCGTACTGACATGGTGGAAACTGGATCACATGATGTGTACTTTTCCATCTGTTCAACAGTTTGTAGCTGTCGAAGTACGAAGTGAACTTTAGCATATTAAGTGCATCGTTCTATTCCATGCGACAACTCTATGGTGAAACTCTTTTTGTTTAGTGCTGTGAATTCAACAAAACAAAACTCTCACTATGCCGTTTGAGTTGTGAAGCTGATCCAGAAAATGTGCTATTCAAAAACTTTGATCACTTACAAAAACAACTGCAATTTCTCCCTCTGCCTCTTTCCTTAAACCTCCTTTGTTTCCAAATGATTTTACATCTTAACTTTATTTCCAATAGACACAAATAGCTTATTGCACAATAGTTTATTCTTTATTATTTAACCTGTATTTACTACTTTCAGCCTTTGATATTAGTGATGATTGAAAGACTTAGAAACGGGGATCCATGATAACTCACAACTTCCAACTTGTGTTGACTAAGGCCTCGTCGACACGACAGCGATTATCTTAATAGTTGATAAACAGTACACACCCGAAGGTGATGAGACTTCACTGTTATTAGTACAACTGAAACACGTTGGTATGTTAATGTATTATTACATTTAAGACCAGACGAGGGAGTGTGAGGGTGTGAACTTTTTAAATATGCAAAGCAGAAATGAAGGAAAGAACAATCAAACGTGAAAAACGCCTAATTTTCAAAATGTTGCCAATTAAACACTGAACTTTTCTGAAGCAAAAACACAAACAATGCGTTTTTCACTGGAAACTTTGAGTCAATGGGGCCTTGATTCCACAAATCATAGACGTCCATCAACTATTTCATTGTGTTGCTGTCATTGAATTGTTTTACCACTATTGTTAGGTTTAAATACACGTGAAAGTTCTGTAACAGAAGCACTTGCATGGTGACGTGTAAACACTGCATGTCACTGTAGAAGCAACAGCACCAGTAAAATGAATTAAGGCTTTTACACAAAGGCCCCGATGGCCATGTGTCTCTGCTCACTCTAAAAATCAATTTTTTCTTTTTAATTTCAAAGGGATTAGCTGCAGGGTGAGAAGCTGCTTCAGGCCAAGTTCTGTGTTTTCTTTGGTTTCAGGATTGTTTTTATCTTTTACTGTAGATGAAATCTAAGCTCTGGGTTGTGAACTGAACTCTTTTTGCTCCAGAGTTCATATTGTGGAGTGACTTACTTCAAGGCTTAGTCTGGCAGTCTTTGAATGTTTTGCAGTGGCGTGTTGCTGCCTACGCACCTTCTATCAATCTGCAGTTGTAAGAGAACAATTATCCACAGTTTCGGGTACATAACGTTAAAAATGTGATTGAATTCATGAGGGAGCAGCACTTTGGGATCTTTCTTCTGTCCTTCTGTGTTCATCTCAGGGCCGTGGTCTGATCCCAGCTGACTATTAAGACCCGTTGTGTTTTTCTTTTAGAAAAATTTTGTGTTTGCATTGCAACATTTTGAAAACAATATCAGTTTACACAAAAACTGCAGAAACACTTAAAACGATGTAGTTTTTCTGTATGGCGAACAGTGGGTGCAATAAAACATTACCAACAGGAGAACACAGATATTTGTATGGACAGACGATGAAGGTTGATTGTTGTTCTGAGAGACTGCGGACTATAAAACCACGGAGTCCAGGAGAACATGGACCGAGAGTCGGGACACGACTGAGACGAACATTGTTGTTAATATACTGAAGATGTGCTGAAGATCTTTCTACTGCGGCCGTGGTGCAAGAGCAGCAGCAGTAGTGTTTACACACTCTACACAGAGACTGACCACTGGTGTTTCTGGAAAGATGTGTTTTCACTTGTTTACACGACAACAGAGTGGGAGCGTTGTCGAGAAGTTCAGTCCTGGGAGCCATTTTCGAAAAGTTGCGTTTTCACAGTGAAAACAGAGAGACAAACAACCACACATACCTCCAGGCAATTTCAGTCTCCTACTCCCCTTAAACGTATGACCTTCATCTGTGGGAGAAAACCTCAACATGTCAAAATAACCCACAGAAAAATGGGCCTGATCAAACCCAACCTGGATTCACTATGAGGCAAGATTACAAACCACCACCGGCCCGAGCATGCTCGAAGCAAATCCCATTGATGCCAGCGTTTTGTAACCATCACAGGTTATTCTTTGGATTTGTCTCAAAGCTTTAGATTTAGGAATCCTATTGATTGAATATTGATATTGAACTGTGATCAAGCTTCCTCCAACAGGTTTCGAATCAGAGTGCTGCTTTGTAAGTCTCTACTGACTGTCCAGATAGAAATTACTTTCAGTTTTCTCGTGTGCAATCACAAATTACTGTATAAGCGCATATATATACATGCAGGAGTTTCAATAAGAGACACATTTGTGGAATATATGGCTTTGAGCTGTGTCTGCATGAAAATGTAAAAGCGAATGGTGAGAACTCTGCAGTGCAGAGGTGTGGTGTTCATATTGGAGCTGTGCCGTCGATTCCCAGACCCACAAACACGTTCACTTACTACCTGGAAACCCTCGTTTTTACTCCAATCCCACAAATACTTTTTCTTAGTTTAGTTTTGTCAAACAATTAAAATGTATTTCGCCACACTTGTCTAAAAACACGGCACAGTTGTGTGAGGATTTGTATGAACATAAAACATGTGGTTTCAGGTTATTCACTTCGGCGGTTATGTAACCAAACACAACAATTATGTGTGGATCTGTCAGCAGTTGGCTTATGAAATGGTGCGTCTGTGCTTGCAGGGAGAGCGAGAAGACGAAGCTGCTCATTTCTCAGCAGACACAGAAGGTGGTGGAGAAAGAAGCGGAGACCGAGAGGATCAAAGCTGTGATTGGTGAGCGACAAAAGAAACATGAAACATTATTGGCAGTGCATCATACTCTCCTCCAGATGAAGTGTAATAAAACGGATTTGTTTTTGCAGAGGCTGAAAAAGTGGCACAAGTCGCAGAGATCAAGTTCTCACAGAAAGTAATGGAAAAAGAAACTGAAAAGAAAATCTCAGAAATTGAAGGTTTGTACCCTGAAGGGGAGAGAAACAGTCTCCCAAAAGGGAAACTATTTATGACTAAAAACCCCATAGAACTGGTCTAATGTCCCATCACTCATCCTGCACCTGAAGCCAGAGAGGATTCACATGAAGGTCGGAATAGAAATATATCGATTAATGCTGACTCATGCCACCTTGGTTATATGCTTATTCTGTTTCTCTGACCGTTGAGTTTTCTCTCTGAGCACCGCTATCGTGTAAACAGACACCTAAACATTTTGAAAACGTTGTTGTGTAACTAAGGCCTCAGTCAGTCGCATGTCTTTCACGTTGAAGGTTTGTTTTTCCGTAAACACATAAATATATGGAAGCAAACGTAAAGCAGACATTGTTTTGAGGATTTAATGCACAATATGTCACATCCTTAAAAATGTGTCTTAACTTCAAGTAACAGACAAAACAATAGTCATGACATCATTGCAAAGGACATTTTTTTAAGCTGCTGGTTTATCAATGAAAGTCCGCAAGTTTCCCATCATGCAGCTTAAGTTTGCACCACGAGATGGTGTCCTGAGGCACTCAGAAGAGCAGGTGGAGCAGGTGGAGATTGAGCTCATCAATGGCTTAACATATGGGCTATTACACAGTGCTGGAGGTATTAGCACAGCATCGTTTATCCAGTGGAACAATTTAGAAAAAAGTAAAGATCAAAAAGCAGAACAAGTACAACAAAGATACGACTGGCAATTTACATAATCCCCCTTTAAACACCAAAAAACCGTATTTGTAATTGTTCATTTTTTCCATGTGCATTTAATTTAAACACAAATAAAAACATTTGAAGCTACATTCTTTAATAACAAGTGTAACATCAGCATTTTAATTATATAAATGTAGGACTGAAAATAAAATGGTAAATGGATTTCACTTATATAATCTGAAGAAAAAAGACAATCTTTACTGTTTCTTCATTTAACCGACAGAAACGCATCATGTGGAGCTTTGCTGCTCGAGTGCAGGCGTTCCAGTGGTTTAGTATTTACTACCAAGAAGCATTGTTACAGTAAAGAAATGTGTGGGGCACAAATCTCGCCTCTTGGTCATAGTTTAAACTGAGTAAGACTTGATATCCGGAGAAAAACCAGCTGATTTTACAGAACAAATTACAACAGACTACTTTTACAGTGAAACTAGAAACTTGCAAGTAAAGTATTGAATGATTGTAAATCTCAGAGGGATTTCATAGTGTTTTTTCACTTGACGTTGTTCTTTCTACGTGGGTGTTTTAACGTCCAGGCATTCGGTGTTGGGCATGTCTGTGCTGGGTGAGAACATGAGTAACTCAGTACATGAGCACACTTGTCTCGACCCTGCGTCATAACGCACTGGCAGGAACAATAACACGGAGCTCCTCAAAGCTCAGCCTTCTTTTACGTGCCATCGTCTGACGGTTTTAACTGAGTCGAGTCATGAGATGTTGCATCACTGTCAACGAAAGTAAAAAGTGGTTTCATGAGTCACAAATATTTACTTGCTTGACATTCTTTGAGCTTAAGTTGTTGAGGACTGTAGTTGTGGTCAGACACACATCCATCCTGTTCTTTTTTCCTCCTGATGGATCTTTTTCAACTTTTTCCTTAATTGCTTTATTGTGTGTTAGACGGAGCTTTTCTGGCCCGACAGAAAGCCAAAGCAGATGCAGAGTACTACACAGCGCTGAGAGCTGCTGAGGCTAACAAGGTGAAACCACAACACACACACACACACACACCGCTACATCCAGGCTCCTGAATCATAATCGAAGTCCCTCCGTTCTTTCCACAGCTCAAACTGACTCCACAATACCTGCAGCTCATGAAGTACAAGGCCATCGCAGCCAACAGTAAGATCTACTTTGGGAACGACATTCCCCACATGTTCGTGGACTCCGCGGGGAGCTCCATCAAGGCCTCGGCAGCCATGGATGTAGCCGGCGAGCAGATCCTGGATATGGACTAGTAATGCAGTGAGTCAGACCTGCAGGACCGCCCGGGCGGGTGGAGGACTTTCTCCTGCACATACAGGAGAGCGACGAGGCGTGAGCCGGCTGGTTGGCTGGCTGCTTCCTCTGAACAGACGCCTGCTGATGTGGGTCTATATTTCTCAAACATCTCAGAAAAAACAAACTGTAAGAAGTCACACTGGAAGTTTTACTGTGGTGAAATTCTCAGATGACACAACTTGAGTTTTTGAAGCTTCACTGTGTCCCTATGAACAGCTACGTCACCTCCTCTCCAGACTGTAAATGAAACAACAGCAGCATCGTGTGTGGGTGTTTGATGGCATCCTTTAAGCTAAACTGCAACCAAAGCAACTTTAAAAACTCGGCTGCTTCTTGTCAAAGACCAGAATCATCATTTGGTCGACACACTACACAGAGCTGCTTCAAACATCTGATCAACAATGACAAATAAGTGACAGTTACAATTAGTAATAGTAATAGTAGTTACAATTATTCATGCTTCAGCATTTCACTGTTTGAGGATTATTACTTCAGTTTATCGTCTCATCGTGGACAAATGCAACCTGCTGCTGCTCCCAAGTGAGCCAGCAGTAACCTGGAGAAAATCTTTACGATATTTGTTTCTTCCTCTTGATAGGAATTTCATTCAACTGCTTCTAGCGTTGATCTGTTGGCTGTAAGCAGGACATCCTGCACAGTGGACACACCACAACCATGGAGGTCTTACCAACGCTTCTGATTGTTAATCCTAAAATAGTTCCTCAGCCTGCTTGTCTGGGGATCGTCACGCCTCACTACAACATGCATCTTCAACCGGACACCTCCCTGATCTTATTAAATATGTGGCACTTCCCCTCCTGCAACTGCCTGAAACTTCTGCACAATGCAGTTTTACATTCAGACTATGGAACAGTTTTTTTCAGAATGGAAACTTTAAGCTTTCAGAGCAGCAGGTTGGACCGGGATTGTAGGTACTTTCCCAGGTCACACGCTGCTGATGCAAGCTGATTTGATTTCATCAGCATGATGAAATGTTGACTCCTCCTGTGTCTTTATAGATGAAAAAACACAGCAGTTTGAGATGAAGGAAAGTGACGAGAAACTAATTGTCCTGCATTTAAAATGTGAATATCTAGGAAATGTAAGTGTTTTTGAAGAAGACAGCTCACCTAAATAAATTAAATAAAAATAAGTTCTGCTACACCACTATGTGGCCCAAAATTCATAATAATCAAATTGGCTTGTTTGAAATGGTTATAATCCCTTATAAATATATATATATATATATATATAAAGCTGAATTCCTCCACAGGAATTCACTCACTTTGCTGATATTTACAGTTGATGTCAGCAGGCAAATCTACTTTGGAAAAGGTTTCTGGCCCTTCACTCTTCTTTCATAAATCTTTTGGTGCACCACTTCAGGACAGACGTGAGAGTAGAGTTTAACAAACGTTCAGCCCACAAGATGTGTCAACACCAGAGGGACTCCAGCTGATTACACCTTTCTACATTGCCACTCAAACAAAGCGCAGTTTAGAAGTTATTGCACCTCTGAGGACGTGGGGTATTTTTTCTGACTTGCTTGTTAAATATAGGCCCTGAGAACAACTGTAGACGAACGCAGGGAGGAGGAATGTACTGAGAATATCATCGTTTTGTAAAACCCGAGGATCCACTGAGTTTTCAACTGTGTGAAGCTGCGTGAGGTTTTTCTGTACTCGTGTAGCATTTCTTATTTTTTTCGCTAAATGGATCAGGGACTTTTAAAGCAGTGGGAATATAAAAATTCAGCTTTTTTTTTCCTGCAGATTTCAATCCAAATCAGTTTCTATTGTGAGAGTTTTCACCTGTTTTTCTGAAACGGTTTTGCACTCGTCCTCCGTGAACCTTCAAGAATCATGCGGTGGATTACCTGGAAGCCTTGGGAGGATCAGACTTTTCAACATAAAGCTGTGGAATCCGAGAGGTTTCACACACATTTTTATTAGATCCAGGACCAAAAATCAAACTGTTCAGTGTGTGACCTCGGTTGTCCGTATGTGATGATTTATTGTTTAATTAAATGTTTTCTCGTGTTTGGTTTCTAGGTTGGTTCTTGGTTGCAGGTGTGTGAGATAAGTGACCAAAGTTCTCCACTGACTTCTTTGACCGTTAAGGAGTGACTCATTTAATATTTGTAGCTCCAGGGGACGTTAATTTGGATCAGATCGGTTGTGGGACGCGTTCAGGCATCACTTCTGGAAACCTTATGTGGTTTTTGTTTTGTTTTTTTCCTGTTAAAGATTCAAAGTCACTGATTAACTAATTGTGAAGATTGTTGACCTAATTCTGCTTCTACTAATTTTTGGTAGAAACATTCAGAGTTATCTCTGTAAAGAAGGAACATTCGGCTTCTTAAGTGAAGACTTGCTAGATCTCTTGTTCCGTCTGCTTAGATCCTGAGACAGAAATGGACTTTTCTCCAAAAATGATGTTGCACTGATTCCAGTTGTGAATGTACAATCAAAACATTGTCTCTGGACAATAAAGTACTGTGTTTTATGCTTTTGAGAAGTCGACGACATTATGAAGATCTCTTACTTAAAGGTGCACTGTGTTGTCAATGTTTCTTGTTATTAATTGAAAGGTATGAAAGTGTTTTTAACTCAATCAAATTAAAAGTATCTGAACAAGTTGGGAAATATTGAGCAAAATCTATGCTATAAGTGTGTTCGTCATGATATAAGACGTTCTGAACGTTGAGGAATGCGTTCTCTCTTCACGGTGGTTGCGTTAGATGACGTGAACTCCATGTTTGATTTGGCTCAAGTTTCAAAGCCCCGATGATGCAACCTGGACAGTTTTATTTGAAAGAGTCACAGTGGTGACGATATATCAGCAGAACTTAGTAGGTCATTGATTTAAATGGACTATTTCTGCTCATCTCACTCATGACTTCACGTGACACGAGTCCAGTTCTGTCCATTGGAGTGCGAAAGGCGACTGGAATTCTGGATTTCCTCAAGGAAACACGCCCATGAGGGACAATAAAGGTTTATCTAATCTGATCTCTGAGGGAATGGAGTGGGATTTTTTATGGAAACGAGCTTCCTTCCTCACCTTAATGCCGCCACTTGATAACGATTGTAAAGTGAGAGAACTTCCAATAAACCTTTCATGATTAGACAAAACAATCATGTTCCGTCTCTGAGGACTTGGCAGGAAGTTAGTCATGAGGGATTCTGGGGATATGCAGAGGTTTTTCCAGCTTTCCACTGACTGGAACAGTGGGACACATCACTGCTGAGTAATTCAGGAGCCCAGAGAAATGACAGTAAAGATGGACCTCATTTACTCAAAACACACTAAAGACTGAGTTTAACAGAATGTTACCTGCTTCTCTAAAGTTCATAAACAAAGCAGATGTTCTTGTAGCATATATGTGCATGAAGATGAAAGAACAAATTATTCTCAAAGCATGAAGCAGGTCTGTTGGACTTGCTGTATCTGGCCGATGACCTTTCACCTTTTAACCAAGTGGATTGTTCACTTCAACCTGCTTTCTTGACCAAGCTGCCTAGAAAATGATCATAGTAATAACTATTTGAATGGCATTTTAAGAATTGATGCCCTGGAGGGGATGACAGTCAATGAGAGGTGTAAATCATCACCGTTATTCAAGACTGTGATAAAGAAGGAAAAAAAAGCTTGCTGGACATAATGCTTAACAGATAAAGAACAATTTATTTCAGAGTGGACAGTGTTAGTGTCCATGGCACATAGAGGGATGAGGTTTTCTTATCTGTTTAATGTCATTCACCAGCTTGGTTGTTTAGGTTTTTGAAAAAAAAATTTAGAGCATTAAAGCAATACTAATAATAGCCTGCTTGCTTTGTGGGAGGAGATCCTAAACCGAAAGGGAAAAACGAATTTGCTTTCGTCTGAAGAAACTGGGTTTCTTCTTCTGGGAAATTCCCTGATGGAAGGAGAAAGTGGTTCATAAAAGTGAACATTGCCCAATCCACACCCAGGAATTTGAGTACCTGGTCACACATTACTTTTGATTATTTTATTGAAAAATCTTCTCCAGTGACAGCGCCCAGAAGAAGTCCCCGGTGTTTCCGATCGGCATTGTGTCAAGCTCAGGTGCGTAAAACTCGGGATTGACCGGCACGTGGCCTCATTTCAACTCAGACATCGGGACTCCTCCCACCTACTATTCATATAAATTTGGGGCTTTCTGCCTCTTCCAAGCAGTTGAGCAACAACGCAACTAGAATCCAGCCCCGGAAAGTGAGTAATAAAAGTGGATCAAACTTCAGGAGCGAAGCGCGCGTGAGATCATTTCGAGATGAGCGTGATGAACGTAACTGTGGCTGACGTGAACTCCGAGGCACCCGTCCTCCTACAGGGACTGTGGGACATCCTGAGGCTGGTTCAGGAGCACATCCTGATGTCCCTGTACCTGCCGGCGTGCTGCGCCTTCCTGACTCACGTCGTGCTTTGCGCACCGTTCCTGCTGCTCGACGCGCTCGCGACCGTCTGCCACCGTGTGCACTCATGGAGGATTGCGGCGGGCTCGGGT